>JAHPZR010035267.1:0-19506 GCA_019787425.1 Platygyra sinensis
CCGGAACGAAATTTAATGTTTGCTCTTCGTGGCTCTTAAATTAAATTTTCGCTAGAAAATATTGCATCGGCCCAACTAGCAGCACCTGGGTATTCGATGATGGAGACAATGTGTCTATAGTGCATGAGTTATGAGATAACACGAAGAGATGATATAGTTCCTGTGCTTACCTTTGTGGTTGGAAAATATGACAAGAGCAATGGTATAACCTACGAGCCCGAAAGCTGTGTAGAACTTGTAAAAAAAAATGATGGACGATTTTTATAAAGCGCATAAATTATAAATCATCTATGTTTCCTGTTTCTTTCAATTAACTTATATTAGCCCATTGTTTACCTCAGTCTGCGCATTGAGTAGTTTTACTGCAGCATAAATAAAGCTATGAGATTTGAATAAACACATCGATGAGAATCATAAAGCCGATGGCCTGCATGACGAAGTAAAACAGTATACATTCTTTGAGCGTTACATATCGTTTTTCCTGTCTTGATCTAGATTTGTCATCCACGTTCGTCCCAATCCACAGTTAAGTATTCCATCTTTAATAGGGGCCGAGCATCATATTTTTTTCATGGTGGAAGGGTGCTGGGTATTTACTAAAAGAATTCCGGCTTGAGAAAACCGCGAGAAGAGAATAAATTTGTATTAATTAGGCCCATATATGGAACACGTCGTACTTTTTCAACTTGCTGTCAGTCTTGACAGTAGGCCTGGTAACGGACTTTTTCACATAATTGTGGCTTCCATGTATGAGCTAAGTGCAAATAGATCGACATTGGTGCCTGTAAGTACTTTTCACGAACTTTGTCATAACGGCACTGTCGACTTTAAATAGTATTTCAATGAGTGGAGTCTAATTAACGCATGGTAAAACTCTATTTGGTGGAAGATGCAAGCTTGAAAATAACGTTCTTTACAAGTGAATGTGCTTTACAGTGACCGCATGTTATGCGCGATCTCTTCTGTAAAACTCCATCAGGGGTTTGCGTAATAAAACAATGTTTTTCAATTCAGTGTTTTGGTCGCATGTTCTAGCGTGAAATTATCTTCGTCTTGGTTTGTGTTCTCCGTTTAAGACTTTGGCTTTGACAGATAATACAAGCATCGGCCTTGATTATTCTCAGTCGCCATCATGATAAACTGCCCTTCATCCACTAATGTAATTATTGGTGTTTTATCAAGCCACTTTCTATGTATATCATTTCCACGTTTATTTTGCTGACAAATTACTGCAGCCTTAGTGAAGTATTCCAGAAAAGAACTGAAACAGGACAAAGAAATTCAATTACTGAATGATTTATTTTTGTTACCTTCTACAATGCCTGGAGTAAAAGTACAAATAAGCCTTCTTAATTAAAGTAGTATTTTTGGTAACACAATTAACACTAAGAAAACTTTGCAGAAACATTTATAGCTTTACACTACTTGGTAGTCTCTTTCTTTAGTCAGCTACGTCCGCATGATTAATTTCAAAATTAGTATGAATTGAAAAAACACATTAAAGGAATTTTCCGTTTTCCCTTCAACCAAATCCAGTCCTATACAGTTAAAACAAGGCCTAGGTTCACCGTTATGACCATGGGAAGTTTTTTCACTATTTGAATTCCTAGTCTCAAATTTTAATGGTCGAGGTCGGTTTAAGATCGATCTCGGTGCCGGTGTGATACCTTGACACACTCAACACTCGACGCACTCAAATATCTTGTTTCAAGAGTCGCGCTTGGGATCAAAACTTTTTAAGCGCTTCAAAAACCTAGGCTTTGGACAAATATTCGCATCGAGCTCGTTAAATTATGGGAGCAATGTTTAGAATAAATCCGCAATGAATAGTCAGCCTATGGGAATCGGACTTAAAGACTGGACCAAGTTAAAATAACAGAAACGAGATAGTCAGCTATGATTACATCTACCTGATTGTAACTACATTAACTTGTTGGCTAATGTAAAATCAGCATTTCATCGTTCTACTGTCCAGGCTTGCAACTAATCAAAGTGTTATTTAAAACGAACGTTTATTCATCGACATTATTACCAAAGCAGTGATCCCATACATCATGAAGTTCCGAGGAGAGATGTTTACACCACCATTACGTTCAGCAGGCTTACGTCTAACGAGGACCTCACCAGGAACTTGAGTCGTTGTAGGCACGTTCTGAGGGGAGATGCTTACACCACCAGTACTTTCAGCAGACGTCCGTGTAACGAGGATCTCACTGGTCACGGAACCACCATCACCAGAAACTTGAGACGTTGTAGGCACGTTCTGAGGGGAGATGCTTACACCACCAGTACTTTCAGCAGACGTCCGTGTAACGAGGATCTCACTGGTCACGGAACCACCATCACCAGAAACTTGAGACGTTGTAGGCACGGGCCAAACTGGTGGCTTGTCTGAAGTGGCGAGTGTCTGGGTGTCATTACACGACTTATCAGTGCATGACGCCAAGGATTTTACCCAGACATTGTATCCGTCGACTTGCAAGGGGAGGGTTGCTCCTTCTATCGCTGAGGAAAGCTGTTGGAGAGATTGGCTGAAGTTAAAAGATGGGCTGATGGAGGTGACAATGCCAAGCGCTTTTTTGTCTGCCAATACCAACACCATCGCTGAACTGGTGGGATCGCTCGCATTTTTAACATCGTGTGGGTAGGCAAACCAGTCCATAACGACTGTGTCCCATTTTAATTCTCTTGCAATGGCAGAAGCGACTCCGTCTGCAAACTTGAGTCGAGCGGTCTCATCAAAGGTGGAGTCAAATGAACGTTTACCTCGTCCATTGAACTTCTGGTAGGTCAGTTTGGTGATTTTGATCAGTCCTTGTGGCCCTCCTTCTTGAAAGCAATTGCGAGAACTATTTGAATTACATTTGCCGTCAATGTTCCACAGTCCACTGAGAGACTTTTTACCTGTTTCCGCGTTGAACACGTACCCTTTCATGGTCCAGAAGATCTTGAAGTATTCTTTGCAGTCTAGGTCACAAATGGATGGTACACCCTCGTCTGGTTTCATGTAGCAAGACACTTGAGATTCAAACGCTGTTTTTCCAATCTCTTGGCATGTTGGCTTGTTCCACGGGCGCAGCAACGGGACTAATTCGACCTGGAGGCATTTGCGAACACCATCTACCCACTTCCTGCCGTCCGAACTGAAAATACTCCTACGGTTGTTATACAGCCAGCAAATCTCTTCAGCATACCTGAGTGGGTCGGCATTGTTTGTACCTCTGCAAGGGTACTTCCTTTCCAAACAGGTGCTATACCACTGGCAATTTGTTCCAGAAGGACTGTAGCAAAAGGAAGGCAGAGAGGTGGTGGGCGAGAGCGTAGGGTTAGGTACGAAGTATGGCGAACAAGAACAGTCGCTTGTCACTAGACCGGATTCCTTGTCATGCACTTCTAACATGCATTGGTACCAGCAATAAATGGCATATGGACTAATACAGGTGTGTCTTTGAAAGCTCTTCTGTAAAATGTAGCTATCGGTGAGGCAGGTTGCCCACTGATATTGGTTATTGTATGAGGATATCTGGACGCAAGCTGTAGTTCCCGAGGGACCAAAAAGTGGATGACAGCTCTGGGTCCATGCCTGCTGTACGAAGAACAACAACGCAAGTACTGACCACATTTCTCTGCTGAAAAACGTCAATAGAAACAAATTAAAATAAGAAGGAATCGTGTACGGCGAAAACGTTGGCCGGTGTAGAGATAGACATACGGTTACAAACTGCACACGATCGTTGACTGTGTAAAGCTCTTAGCTTGCTCTGGTTCGTAATAAGAATAGAACAGAGAAGGTGCGTGGATGTCACCCTTCAGTTGACTTTTTTGTTTATTAATTTTTTTCTCAATTTTTAGAAGAGGAGTATTTGGATATCTTATTGGCATTCACGATTTTCTCTCGTTTTGCGGTTGTTCTGATCCATCTGGCTTAGGAATGACCTCGAAAGCGTGCTGAGCTTTGGTAAAGGACTCAAGCGCTTACCAGCAGCGTAACAGATAAACCGAGATTTAGTTTTGGTGATAAAGAAAGGTTTTACACCACTAGTGGGTGAAAATTCCAGCTACCTCGAGTAGCTAGTACATACCATAATGTAAGCTTGGAGCACTGTCCAACCAAAAAGCGAGGAAAGGTAAAGCGCATAAACAAGGGACAAAGAGGAACACAATACGTAAGCAACGTAATGTTGTAAATATGCCGGACAGCAGAGTGGTAATTTTAGAAGGTGTGTCCAAATTTCGAGGTCTAGTGACATATACGTCAACTGTTTCCGTCGGTTTGGCTGAAGAAAAATCGCTATCATGTTGAAAGCTTTTTCTTCCGTTTCTTATCAAGGGAAGTAAAAATAACTGGAATATGAAAGATTTTTAGTAC
Organism: Platygyra sinensis; assembly: GCA_019787425.1. Lineage (NCBI taxonomy): Eukaryota > Metazoa > Cnidaria > Anthozoa > Scleractinia > Merulinidae > Platygyra > Platygyra sinensis. Next base: position 4,370 of record JAHPZR010035267.1, read on the forward strand.
TCAGTACTCCTTTGGTGCAAAAATCAAAAATCTGAAAACGGCTACATTCAGGCTTTTGAAAGAAAAGGTTTTTCTTTTCCTGGCCCAGTTGCAGACAGCTAGAGCCGTGAAAGGGGTCAAAATCTGAAAAGGTTTTCATAGAAAGATCCAAAGCTATCTTATAAGATTTAATGAAGACGCTAAATTATATCTTTTTTTCAGTAATAGTTATTATAGACCATCAGTCTGATCATAATGTTAGAATCGTTTCCTACTGTACCCGAAAAATAAAGTGTGATATTACAGTGTCAGAAAACAAGGAAAATATTCAAGCGAATATTAACTAAGCCAAACGAAACGCGTCGCTGGAAAACTACGATCACAATATGCAGTGGACCGGAAACTTATCACCGCTAATATGATATTGCGTTTCAGCAATTGGAAAAACACTTCAGACCCACAAATACATAAATGCCTGATACGCATGATACGGATCGAAATTAAAATCACCGCTGTTAAATTAACCCTTAAGAATTTCATAGTGTTTTTAGAAGTCAGAAACACCTATGTGGATACGATCGGAGGAGTTGTGTCGTTTCTTTTAGTACACCGCAAACAAAATCAATCTGCTTTGATTGGTCAACAGCTCAGTGCAGCTTTGAAATTACCTCTTAGATTTCTGATGCAGCCTTAATGCGTATTTTAGTTGTAAATCACTTCGCTACTAACTTGTTAGGCGGTTTCAATTTTATAGACGTCCCGGGATAGACGTGCGTGTTCTACAGCACGAACTTTGTTTAATTTCTAGGCTTCTTTTTGACCTACTGCTCAAACACAATAAAGTTAGATCTTTTTTCCTTTTACTTCTAATGACATTCCACTTCCTGCGATACGGAAAAACGTTCAGTTGGAATGGAATGATAAAATTCCTTCCTCCGCACATAGACTGTATGTGCGATACTGAGTTCATGGAATAATGGTCTTAAACCGAGCTTTTTCACCCGATAAAAGTGACATCAGGAGTATGCTTGTCATTCTCCGAGAGAATAACAATTACCAGTCCATTGCAAGGTGACTGCAACTCGCTAACTGTTGTCAACTGACAAGAAAACCGGACATAGAAAAATACTCATGGTTAAGTATAAAATCGAGGCAAACAGGAGTTTACTGTAATTGCATTAAGCAGTTCTGTCTGCTTTAGTCAGAAAGTTTTACTTTTTGTCATATAAGCTGGAGAGACCATTCATAGAAATTGTGACCATGCATATGTTAGACTACGCTTGGCCATTTAATGACCTGAAGTTTGAAAGTAACTCAAGAGTTAATAAGTTACTAAGATCATGAAATCTGAATGTGTCTTGTGAGCTGGACGCTCCTAAACTGCCAATATAATTATTATACCACATTCTTTCCAAGCAAGAAAACACTATTTCGTGGAAACTGAGTGATTAAATGTAACGTTTCGATATCTATCGTTTGTTGAAATAAATTTAACGAAATCTCTGTCCGGCTGTCGTGCACAGCTGCGATTTGAGGATATTGATAGCCGCTCCTGCTTTTCCATATTAGACTGTATTCTTTCATGCTTTCAAAAGGGCCTTTTTAACAAAGTAACACAGTTTTATATGCGGCGAATATCTGTACGTGATGAAGTTGCTGAAAATTGTAGTGTTTTTAGCTATGACACAATTTAATCTTTCTACGAACTTGTTTTCTTTTGACACCTACAACTTACTTTTTTGAACTTTAGAGAAACAAAAAAAGCTAATTTTGTCATGTTACCAAAGTACAAGAGAATGTTTTCAACATAAGACTCCAGGATTTTATGACTATAATATCTGAAGGCGGATTCCACGCGAAGGCCCTCTGAAGAGATTTGCCACCGCCCGGCAAAGTTCGTTCAACAGACATGCAAGTTGAAACAGACACCGTAACACGTGGAAATCTCAGATATCGTTTACTCACCGTTGTTATCTGCAGATATATTTCTTTCCTTGGCCAAGTACGACTGATTGCAACGACTGAGCTGTTCAACTGTTAGCGGTTTATCTGCAAGCTAGAGTGAAAGTACTTTCACTGCAAGTTTGCTTAAGTACATGAGCTTTGTATGACGTAGTTAATTAGGTCGCATGCGCAATGCCAGTTAACTGATGTGAACCGTGATATGCAACTAATGATGAGTAAGTGATTTTACTTAACTTTGGGCATAGCGAAAGCAAAGTCACAACACCACTTCTTAAAATAAACTTGTTTTCCGACGCGACTGTTCCAGTTTGTTTCAGGGCACAACAATGGGCAAAATTTATCTCACTACAGCTCAAGGCCGTCTGCGGCCCGGCTAGTTTTTTGAGCAACTTTCTTAATTTTTGCAATTTTCAAGGCAAAGCCCAGGTTTAGTGCTCTGATAACAGAAACTGACTTGAATCTTCAAGCATTTTGATTTTTGGATTTCGCAGTTCAATTCTACTTTAATTCTTTGTAAGTTTCCTATTCCATGGCAAGCTGCGCTTTATTCAAATTTGACTGTGGCGTGATTACTTGAACCGAATTCTTTGCTTTGCATAGCAACCAATGAGATTGACAATAGATTACGAGTTATTTTTTCAAGCATGTCTTATATCCAGTGCTGATGCCCGCAAAGATAAATCGCTTTTCATCTAAGGCAACGTTGTTATCCCAGAGGGAGCCAAAAACTTACCACATACATCCGATAGAAGATGGAGCAATATCAGGTTTTAGTGGACAAAAATCTGTACCAGAGTAATTCTAAATATTTTACAGTCATGTTTACATTTTTTTAAAGCTAAATACATAAATAATTGCCTGAAATAACTCCGAAAAATAATTTCCCACGGGAACGAGAGAAAATAAATTTCAAAGTTCAGTGATTTTGTGGAAACACAGGCAAAATTCCATCATCAGTTTCATTTCACCAAAACTTTTAAGAGCGTGTCCGTGTAAGAACCGACCACTCAAATTTTCGTGGAAAATGGATCGCCTCCATTTTTTCTTCACAAGTCAAACAACATATGCAATGAACGAAAATGCCCTTTATTTCGATAGATTCGCTTTTTGAATTTTTTTAGGAATTTTTTTTGTAGGCACCCCGAAAACTACAAAAACCGGAAATTGAAACCCCAAAAATTGGGGGTTACGTTATGCTTGCTCAAACTTTGCACATTTGATGAAACGACCTAATTCTTTCAGAATTACTGCATAATTCTTTTTTCTTTCCACACAACTAAAAACTATCTGCTTATCTTCAACGCAAACCATGTTATGACGTCTTAACGTGATCCTCTTAAAGACGTCTTTGCCATCTTTGCTGATATAGCCTCCAAACAAACAGATTTTTTTCAAAAGTGGGACCTCTTCATGAATGATGACTGTTATCAGCGTAATGTACTAGGCCTAAGTTACAAATATCTGTATTAAAAGTTGTGGGCACTCATAATTTTGACACGCCAAAAATTCGACAAAGTAGCGGAAATTTCAACAATTTGTATGGAATGGACGAATCTCATCCGTTGACTAAAATGCGGTTTTGAGTTTCTCAGCGAACTTTTTGACATTACCTGATAAGATTTATTGAGCTTTAACGCTTGGAGAACTCGATGAGACTTATTTTACGCCAAAATATCGAGAAATCTCTCAAGCCTCACGTTTCTTTTGACTGACCACTACCGATCGTCATCACGACCGTTCCGTCACGCATCACGCATTCTTGGTTGAAGAAGGCGTTGATTTAAAATGTCTTATCCCCATAGAAATGAGCAGCCTTTTATGATTATTTCATACTTTTTTAACACCTTTTCCTTTTATTTTCTTGTTTCTTTTTATAAGATTTCTGTAATATTAATTTTAGTTGAGTCATCGCCGAAGCCGGTAGTGCAAACAGTTGGGGTCAATGTCAACAACAATCGTTCGCTAACTCACATTTGACCGTTCGGGAGACTCTTTTCCGCTAATAATTAAAGTTGCTAATAAATCAGGAGAGCTCATAGAGAGATTTTTACCCTAACTGATATCCGAAATGGACCTTTTTACGGAAACCATGCCTTTCCGATGCTTCTAATTAAACAACAAACATGCATAAGACACCGCTTGATTTGATGCCGAGTAAATCGAGTAACATGATACTGTGTGCGAAGTCTAACCAAGACAAGTATTCTTGGCTTGCACTGTCACGCAATATAAAAATAAATCGAAAACCATTAAGTGGATGAAGTCAAAAAATTGGGATGCTATAGGAGACTGGTAAAGATGAAACTTGTCCAAGTTTTAAGTCTGTGCGTTTTCCTAAACCTGAGATATTCGTCGAAATATTCTGCACAAATTTACAGAGCCCAGTATGGAGCCGCCATGTAGGTGTACCTCCGTGGAACACCAACATGGCGGCCGGAAAATAGTGTAATCATCTGGAACTTAGTTTGGCTATCTAGGCGATTTATTATCTGCACTGAACAAAAAAGCATGCACATAAGCACTTTTCCTAATACTTTAACCTCTGAATAGGCCGAAAGTTACGACGTAAGAAGATATTTTTCAACAAACGGGCTCGTAGGTTCATGTCACGCACCGCCATAACTCTGAAATTCAAAATGCGCTGGTTTCCAGACGAAACAAGCTACTGAGCTGAAACGTTGTAAACAAATGTCAATTTACCCATTCTAATGCCTGATGAGGATAAAAACTTTGGTGGCTCTTTAGTTTTGGATTTTAGAAAATGATGACGTCACGTGCAAGCCAAGAATTCGTATCGGACTCATAAAAGTATGGCATCCCAGTCTTGCCAATTTTTAAAAAATTAAAGGGCATACTAGATTAAGACAGAGTTTCCTCTTCGTAATATTCTTAGAGAAACCAATTTCGACACCTTAATAACCCGGACACGCAGTTTTGGGCAATTCGGAAACGATTTCCCTGGAAGCTAGCAGAGCATTGCACAGCTAAATCCACTACTTTTAATAATTTTTAAACATTTTTTAACTTTCACACGGTCGTTTTGCTTTCCTGTCAAAGTTTTACAAGGGGAAATAAAACCAAGTATCAGTCACATCCACGTGCTATTGTCTAAAATGGGGCTCGCGGCATTGCCTTTTTGGTTTGATGTTTAGGGAATTTTATTGCTTCATTACTCTGGTAATAAAAGTCATTCTTAACATGCAGTGATTCAAGGTTTAAGCCAGGGTTGTGCGAGTGACCTTCCAGTAGCAAATGTGGAGCCACAAGACCCACACCACTAGGGGTTCTGGGGGTTTCATGCCCCCGAAAACATTTTGCAAAATTGAAGCAATTTTTGGTGCGTTTCCCACGATTTTCAGCGAAACATTTATAAAATGTATCGTTTGGACTTGAACAATGATAATGCGCGCGCTCTGATTGGTCAAAAACCCATGTTTTATCAGAGTATAAAACATAGAAAAGGCGTCCGTGTTATGGCCGTGTTTTACCGCGCTGATTTTGAAAGTCAGTATATTTTCTTGCTCAATGAAGTAGTCTTTGGCCGTGTGATATTTCTATGTTCAAAAATGGTTAAAAATTATTAAAAGTAGTGGATTTAGTGCAATGCTCTGCTAACTTCCAGGTCGTTTGCGAATTGCGCAAAACTGCGTGTCCGGGTTATTCAGGTGTCAGAATGTTTTGTGAACACTGAAAACTGAAAAACTGAAAACTTTATTTATACTCGAGGGCCTGGAGCTTATTAGGCTCCTAGCTTAAGTAGCTAATGAGTCGAGTATAATACTAACAAATGAAATTAACTTAAATTAAAATTAAATTAAGATACGATATTATTTACAATTATTTAATATTATTTACAAATAATGCCACTGAAATGTAAAATATTAACGACAGTCTAACAGTTGCATCAAGGCCAGTTACATGCGTCAAAGGTGATCTTTCTGATATGTGTAACAAATTTTTTAAGGGTCGGAGCAGTTCTTAGTTCATCATTTAGAGAGTTCCAGATTTTTGGTCCGTAGTACCTAAAGGTGTTTAGTCCATACTTGGTGGTGATAACTCTGGGTTGTACAAGAATCAATTCGTCCCGTAAATTACGTGATTTACTTCTCAGCGTCAGTAGAGTACGAAGTGGAGTAGGTGTTGTTCCATGAATGACTTTATAGATGAGAATACACATGTCCTGGACTCTTCTGTCGTACAGAGAAAGCATTTTTGCTGTTTCCAGTAGAGAAGTATAGGTATTAGCATTGTCATTAATGCAACACACCATCAAAATTGGTTTCTCTAAGAATACTATGAAGAGGAAACTCTGTCTTAATCTAGTATGCCCTATAATTTGTTACAGATTGGCAAGTCTGGGATACCATATTTTTATGAGTTTAATACGAACACTTGTCTTGGTGAGACTTCGCACACAGTATATGTTATTCGATTTACTCCGCATCAAATCAAGCGGTTTCTTAGGCACATTTGTTGTTTAAATAGAAGCATCGGAAAGGCATGGTTTCGGTAAAAAGGCTCATTTCGGATATCAGTTTGGATAAAAATCTTTCTATGAGCTCTCCTGATTTATTAAAAACTGTAATTATTCGCGAAGAGTCTCCCGAACGGTCAAATGTTAGTTAGCGAACGAATGTTGTTGACATTGATCCCATTTGTTTATACTACCGGCTTCGATGACTCAGCTAAAATTAATATTAGAGCTAAAATTAATATTAGAGCAATCATATAAAAAAAAACAAGAGAATAAACTGAGGAAAAAGGTGTTGAAAAGTGTGAAATAATCATAAAAGGCTGCTCATTTCTATGGGGAACGCCTCCATCAACCAAGAATGCGTGATATGCGTGACGGAAGGTCACGGTGACGATCAGTAGTGGTCAGTCAAAACAAACGTGAGGCTTGAGAGATCACAGGCAGCCCAAGCTCTCTTTTTGAACCACACAAGGAACACAATATAGCATCGAATTATAAGGGTTTGTATGGGGTTTCTACAAGATATCCATGGAGGTAGTTAAAAGTGGAAATATTCAATAAAAATGACTTACCTTATTCCATACGTGTGTTGTTTGCTCCTGGCGCTGTTATTTTACCGATTTAACTTGATTTAAGCGACTTTTTGGAATCCTGGTTTTCTCTTCATAAAGAGGAGACAAGGCGAAACACTCCTGTCTGGACAGCCTGCCGAACGAAGTCAAAAATCCCAGGCTAAAATGTATCCACGGCCACAAATCCACCGCAGAATTCAAGGGCAAAGGTTGATCTTTCATTTCAATTCTCTAGCCACACAATCGCAGCCCTGAGATCGACGCTAGGCGGCTCTTCGTGTCCCCAGTGAAACGATAAAACGATGGCAGATATCCGTGTACATTTTAAACACGACACAACGACCGTTGAAATCGGCTTGGTAACCTCGTCATGTTGGCAAATCAAGACTGGCGGGGGTACTAGAACTCAATTTGTCAACAAAATTTCATTTTACTTGTTACAACATATACTATGCATCCTGTCCAGTGTCACTGAGCCAAGTTCGTTTGCCGCTTTGCAGAGCTAACAATCCTGTCTCGCAGCTTCCAGACTACCACTATGTGGATTACAGAATCGAAATTATAAGCCATGAAAAGGATTAAGGCAAAATGAAAGCTTAGGCAAAAAGTCAAGACGAGAACTAAAAGATAATTAATAAAAAAGGTGTCCAGAGTTAGAATTTGATATTTACGATTCAACTTGGCCCGTTAAGGGAATGTTTGGAGGCTAGCTTTAGAGTTAGGTTTGTAACAAAAAAGTTTTTTTTTTTTTTCGGGAGTTAGATGTCAAAAAAAGGTTTCCACTTTTGCGGGGATTACAGATAAGGATAGCGATTCGTTTGTAGAGTAAGAATAAGATATTTTCAATTTAACCTGATTTGTTAAGGAATTTGTTACAAACTACCTTCAGAGTTAAGTTTTTGAATAGAAAGGTGTCCATTTTTTAGTATTATATATAGCATAAAGATAGGAACTCGGGTATAGAAAACACAAGTATAAAAAGTATTGTGAAAATAGACTTGTTGTCGAAGAAAGATTTGGTGAAGTGCTGGCTGGTGAAACTGAGAGGAGTGGGGTATATGCCGCGAAAAATATAAACAGAACAATTCAAATGTTTTGCTTTCCCGTCTTCTTACTTTTCTTAATTTAAAACTGTTAAGTACAACAGGAATGATTTTTATAGGGAAATCAGTCTTTCAGTGACTCACTTAGTCATTCAAACCTGCACTGAAATCTAAATTCCTATCCAGTTCACGCTGATTGGGAAATCTACTTTTTAATTCGAAACATTTCTCTGCAGTTGCTGGAACTTTACGCTTGTACTTCCCACCAGTCTTACTCGGTTTTTTTTTTATTCTAAAAGATCGAATGGTGAATCGATCGAGTTCTGCCCAATCAACCCACGAATTCCCTGAACACTGGACTCCAGTCTCTCACTTAATCTTTTCTTTGTTTCTCGCTTGTCGGAGTCATCGGCGCTGAAACCAAAAGCGTTAAGGCCCTTTGCTTGTTTCTGGTAATCAAAATATTAGCATCGTTTCTAAATGCCCTCTTTCTGCTTCATCGATCAGACATGCCACTGCTTCTTCACAAAAGCACAAAAATTTGATGAAAGCTACGTGTTGCGGTATGATAACGGTAAGCTGGATTTCAGTTGAATTTTTCACTAGTGATTGCAAAGTTTGACAAATTTGCCCCAACTGCGTCCGTGCACGGTTCGTCCACTCATTATTTTTAATTTTAGAATCTATATTCAACAACAGTAAAAGCCAATGTGGTGTCTAATTTCAATTTTTATTCCACATTCTCCCAATGCAGAACCTTGTTTTACTTGAGACACATATCGTTTTATTATATTTTAAATCAAAACCACTTTATCTGATTAATGTGAATAAGAAAAACGACAAAATTTACAAAAATTGCCTAAATTTAAGAAATAATCATTGCTTTACTTCTGCACTATGACAATAAGCGAAAAACAGAATCAACTTCTGTTTTATCGTTTTTCGTTTTATGTGCAAATTTAAACAGAAAAACGAAAACTACAATCGACATCCGTTTTATCGTGGTCTGTTTTTTTGTGCAAACTTAAACAAATAAACGAAAAACAGAAATCAACTTTCGTTTTATCGTTTTCTGTTTTTTTGTGCAAACTTAAACAAATAAACGAAAAACAGAAATCAACTTTCGTTTTATCGTTTTCTGTTTTTTTGTGCAAACTTAAACAAATAACCGAAAAACAAAAATCAACTTCCGTTTTATCGTTTTCTGTTTTTTTGTGCAAACTTAAACAAATAAACGAAAAACAGAAATCAACTTTCGTTTTATCGTTTTCTGTTTTTTTGTGCAAACTTAAACAAATAAACGAAAAACAAAAATCAACTTCCGTTTTATCGTTTTCTGTTTTTTTTTGTGCAAACTTAAACAAATAAACGCAAAACAGAAATCGACTTCGTTTTATCGTTTTCTGTTTTATCTAAGTACCTTTGGGGCTATAATAGGATTCCTGTAGACTGGAGGAGTTAAGGCTCATTTGCAATTTTAGCGGGAACTCTTGACCAGTGGTAAGCCCTCTTATTTTCAGCTTGTAAGTCGCTGTCGCTGATTGGCTAAAGCCACGCGTTTGTACAGGACTTCGCAAAGCTTTCAGCAGGACACTTGGACCTCGTGAGGAACTTAAGTGTTGAGCCGTTAGTACTAGTAGCGTTAGAATCAATCGGGACTTCGTGTGTGTTGTTTTGTGTATCAAGTGTTAGAACTAGACGTACAGGGTATAGACGGATAGAGTAGGGTCCTGTGTATGCATCTTGGTGGGGCCTCTTGGTGGTACTTAGATCACGCAATGGAGGACAGAACGTTCGTCCTTTGGCGCGGACAGCAGAGAGTCAACTTTAATGAAGATGACTTGACAGCAGATCGAATTTCGGCAGTGTTTAGGGTAATAAGATCAAGTGTAATACAGCATTTGAAGTGGCAATAATATAAGAACATTTGTTACCATAACATTGTCAAGAGCATCTACCATTTAAATGGGCAAGAAATATATCGCTTTTCGCTCGGGTGTCAATTTTTTAGCCTCGCAAAGGCGAAGTTGAGTGTTTTCTTTTCCTGCGCTGCTGAGTATAAATAGCATCCGATGATGAAATCAGCAATGCACATCTCTATTTTATGAAAGATTTGTTTTCGTTTGGTTTTTTTTTATGTTTTATGCTTCTTCGCAGTGTCTCAAAATATTTTTAGACTGAGAGGTGCAAAATTTACAGACCAAACCACACACTGCATCAAATGCAAAGATAAGAACAAACCAATAAATGTAAATGCACTCTGACACATTTGGTGAGCAAACATATGAAACATTTAGCTAATAATTACTATGATATTAAATCAAATTGATTGATTGATTTTGAACCTGCTTAAGTCGCAGGCAGGTGTATACTTTCACAGAGAACACTCTGATAGGAGACTTTCGCTTACCCGGTTAAGGGTGAAGTCACCCGCCACAGACTAGACATTCAGTTGTCGAGAAATATTTTTGATCGGCAACTGAAAAACGTGGTGTGTGAGACGAGTTGACGAAAACCACCCAGTTTCCCTTTTGGAAAAGGAAAACTACATTACACCGTACAGAAATAGTTGGGCGATAAAATTTAGTTGCTGATAACAACTAGCTGTCGACAACTGAATGTCTAGTCTGTGGAGGCCCTGAATAACAAAACACAGCATTTCGATGGCAACCCCTTAAAGGACCCTAGTCAGCCTCCGCCATTCTCGATGACATCGAAGTTATTGATATAGCATGATGAAGCCAATTCTTATTTTTTTTACAGCAAGCTGTGATCCTGAAGGTATGTTTAATTATCTTGAGTAGTTTCACAGTGATTTTTCTTCGTTTCGACAGGCTCCCAATAAAATATAATAGCCAAATTCTCGCATGTAAACAAAAACAAAGGTGTGGCTGACTAGGGCTCTTTAACCACTAAAACCCAACTCAGTGATTTCCTGTCTGTCTTATGAGTTGCGAAATTCCACAGGGAGAGATCTAATCTCGTGTTACTAAACCGGGATTACACTTGCTCAAGTAGAAAGAGGAAAAAAAATTCGCTGTGATAATAACAAAACACCGCACTCTGATGGCAACCGTTAAACTGATGGCAACCGCTAAATGGTTTCCTTTCTGTCAGTCTGTCTTGCGAGTTGCGAAATTCATTCAACGGGAGAGATCTAATCTGGCTGTTCCGAAACCGCGGAGTGCGGAGTACGGAGTCTAAAAGAAATTATCAAAAAATGACAAAAGAATTAAAAAAAATAGAAATATAAGAATTTAAAAGTGCATTAAGAGAATAATTAAATACATAAATGAACTAGAAATAGAATTTAAAAATTCACGCCACCTGAAGTGGAACTGTTCATATCGCGTATATTTCCGTTCAGTCCCAATGGTATATTTAAGTGGCAGTCTCTCTAAAAGCGGTCCACTCGACTTCGGGACCAAAAATAATTTTCCCTCATTTTTTGTCAGTGAAAAGGGTTTGGTTCATATATATAAAAAAGCAATTTATTATTTTCCAGTTTCTTATTTTTGCTTTGCTACGAGCCAAAATTGAATTTTGGCCGAACTGAGGTTGCCGACCGTGATCTGAAAGGTAAAATTCACTGATTTTGTGAAGCGTGCTACGTCCCCTAAAATGCAGCTCGCAGAATTTCGTTTTCGTAGAAGTTCTAAGGTACATTCATTACTTTGACTGACGAAATATGGAAACTTTTCGGAAAATTCTAAGCTTACCAGAGAGGCTGGAAGACACCCTACTCCGAGGCCTTTGTTCACCTACTAAAATTTAGCCAAGTTTGAGGAAGAAAATCTCAAAAGTTGGGTCTAAATGAAGGCTAAAAAGCACATCACAGTAAATTTCTTACCTTAATAAACCGTTCCATAAGTTCAAACCGCTGGGTATCTCCTTGGATTGCACGCGACAACAGATTAAAATCTGCCACAATCAGTGTATTTACACAACTATCGCTCGTGTCAAAGTTCATTTGCATAACCCTTGCACTCGGCAAAAATACGTCTTCTACCGTTCAGGTTCGTTTGTTGACATTCTAAGTAGTGGCAAAAAGCTTCCTTTGGTACTTGGATAAGCTGGAGATCCATTTTTGAGCTGCAGGTTGCGTTAAAGTTGATCAATTCAAAAGTAAATAATGGCCGTCACTAATTAACCGTAGCCATCGTCCTGATAAGCTCCTTTAGTACTTTCTCCCGCAGATCGACGTAACCCTAGGAGAAGGTAAAAGCAGAAAGTTTTCATTTACCGTTTTTATGACAACTGAATCCTGTACTACTACTACTACTAGCCACTAGGAACTTGAGGACTATGTGCGACAATGTTAAAAACAACAACAACGAACACTTGCCGGTTGATCTCTGAGAGGTGAGTTCGTCAAGTGCACCTGAATGAACACGACAGGCTTGCATGGAACCATGTTTTGCGATGAATGGTCTTTACTTCTGTTTCATGCTTGATGGATGCTTGTATTTTAGTATCAGCGCTTATGTAGCACTTAAAATGAACGTCGGGATCCGTTGATGCCACGCATGTTACACTATATAGCCTTTGTCACAATGTCACACAAGTTGTAACGTGACCAATTACCAGCTATGGAGGTATCCCCTGCCCTGCGCGCGCCGATCAATAGATTTTTTTACGATAACCGCAGAAATCCTCGCGCGCTCATTGGCTAATTTTTATTGTCAATAAGCGGACAGATACATGAAATTATAAGAGCGGACAATTTGACAGTTTGTTATCGTAAAAAAGAAATTGATGTCAGTTTTTAATGTGCCTGTCCTGTTATTGACAATGGATTTCGTCATAACATTGTCAAAAAGATATAAGGAGTTGCTGGAAGTTGATATGCAACTGAAATTCATTTTTTTCTTTCCCTATATCAGCCGTTCGGCCAATGAATAAAATGAAGAAAATCAAAAGATAGGGCCAGGAAAGTCAGCAGATGCTGAGAGAGCGATTTCTTGTTTTGTTGCTTATAGGACTAGTACCCTATCCTTTTTTTTCCTGAAGGATCCAGCATTATTTGTAAATAATATTAAATAATTGTAAATAATATCGTATCTTAATTTAATTTTAATTTAAGTTAATTTCATTTGTTAGTATTATACTCGACTCATTAGCTACTTAAGCTAGGAGCCTAATAAGCTCCAGGCCCTCGAGTATAAATAAAGTTTTCAGTTTTTCAGTTTTCAGTGTTCACAAAACATTCTGACACCTGAATAACCCGGACACGCAGTTTTGCGCAATTCGCAAACGACCTGGAAGTTAGCAGAGCATTGCACTAAATCCACTACTTTAAATAAATTTTGAACGTTTTTTTAACTTCCACACAATCGTTCTGCTTTCCTGTCAAAGTTTTACACGGGGAAATATAACCAAGTATCAGGCACATCCACGTGCTATTAATTGTCTAAAATCGGGCTCGCGGCATTCCCTTTTTGGTTTAATGTTTAGGGAGATATCAATTTTATTGCTTCATTACTCTGGTAATAAAAGTCATTCTTTACAAGCAGTGAATCAAGGTTTAAGCTAGGGTTGTGCGAGTGACCGTCCAGTAGCAAATATGGGGCCACGTGACCTATTCCACTAGGGGGTTTGGGGGTTTCATGCCCCCGAAAACATTTTGCAAAATTGAAGCAATTTTTGGTGCATTTCTCACGATTTTCAGCCGAAACATTTATAAAATGTATCGTTTGGACTTGAACAATGATAATGCGTCGTTTACTTAGTTACCCAATAACCTAAACTGGATTGAAACAGCCCATACTAAACACACATTTGTGTTAACACCTCCTTGAGTGTCTGATTACGGTGTTTGTCAATCGTTGATCTTGGCGGTCACCTTTTAAGAGAAGTGTATAGGTGTACACCTCTGTATCCACAATCGTCATTTATAGATGTCACTTGTGAAATCACTCCTTTATTACGAGGCTTTTAAAACACGGTATGTGGGTTGTTTGTAGCACATGTTTTTTTCAGAATTACTTTTAAGAGCTTCTGCCTGAGAGACCGGGGCAGCCTTGGAAATGAGGGTCGGCCGATTTTGCTCAACATTGGTACACAATCTTGTTATGTGGACTTATGTCATATGCCAAAGTTTCACCTTCAATACACTCTTTTTAGCAGAGTTCTGGATATCAGCCCCTCAGGGGTCCCCAGAGGCTGATTTTCAGTGAAATTTTGGCCACTTTTCAATCTCTCTTTAGCAACGTACAATTAATTTTAGACAAAAACAAAACTATCTTTGTAATGCCCTATTCTTAGCCTTTTATGGGTAAACAAATCAGCTCATGGGAATTTTTCGTTAGCCAGTGGCCGTTATGTCAACTTGGACCTGTTTGAAGCATATGGGAAGCAACCGGAAATAGCCTGTTTTTCAGACCTTATATTTTCCATGCCCATTTTTTATATCGAGAAGTCTTAATATCCCTGCAAGGTTCAGCCCTTGGTTTAGTAATGTCAAGAAAAAAATACTAAGGTTGAGGCTTTTTTACCAAGAAAAATCTTACAAAGAAGATGACTAACCTGGCAACTTCCGGTTAAAGTTTCAACAAAGCGTGGCGGTAAAAATCAGCTGTTTAATTTCGATTAATATTTTTCTTCTTCTAAGTTATGATTTTAGAGACTCTGAAGCTAGATATAACCGAAACGACTTGCCATTAATTAGCGAATTTTCATGTGTTTTTTTGGAACCGATCAGATTTTGGTCCTGCAACGGTACGGTTATAAATAACGTGGAAATTAGTCTTGAAAATTTATACGGACAATGGAGCGGCTGTGGACAAGGATACATTGTATGCCTAACAACCCATCTCTGGCCGGTTAATAACAATCTATCATTGGATCTTTTTTGCTCTAAACTGCAATATCAAGTTTCTCATGATAATTGCATAACAAGCCTGTGACTCCAAGTCAGGAAATAAGCCAAGCTTTGTGGCCCCATTTCGTATTATAATCTACCTATTTGGAACTTCTTTTCTGAAGGAAACCAGCTAAATGCAATCACGTCTCTCGCGAGACTGCTTGAAAATCGCTTTCAACCTTTAGGAGATTTCAAATACCTACAATTGTACCTAATTGCAGTCTCATTCTTCCAGTCTACAG
>JAHPZR010035268.1:2500-10000 GCA_019787425.1 Platygyra sinensis
ATGGAATATAATAGTTATACATAAGGTACAAGTGGGTTAAACATTAGATTAAATTTCTTCTCGTTTGTTTATATCTTTGGGTTCAAGGGTTTGACCCCTTTCGATAAGGTACGCTTCCCTGGCTTTGCCTAATACACGTAATCCCAATGCCCACTTATATAGCCCAGTTTTCACTAATAATTGGTCAAAGCGCTGTACAATAATATGGTAAAAACTATTAAAAAAATACACTTTAGAAACCATTATAAGATATAATAAAATTGACTAAAACAAACATCGTAGGCCAATTTCATGCCTTTAAGTATGTCCTGAACTGGTCGACTGATGTAACATCCCTGAGTCCAGGAGGCAATTGATTCCATAACTTAGGAGCGCTTTAGAATAAAAATAAGCGATACAAAAATAGAACGACGTTTCGATGACCCCATGTCATCATTATCGAGTTCGCGCTTAACTTTTTACATAACCATTGAGTACTTAAATACCTTTTTCAATTCCCTACATATTTTCACACTTCTACTACTACTATATATTCAATCAATTCTATCATGTAATTCGAACTCGATAATGATGACATGGAGCCGTCGAAACGTAGTTTCTATTTATATCACTTATTTTTTATTCTAAAGTGCTTTACAAAACCTTTTATCATCAGAAACTTAGGAGCGACCACGGAAAAAGCCCTATGACCATATGTAAGTAAGTTAAAATTTATTTATTTTAAACATCTAAAAGTTTACTATTTACAATAAATTTCATGTCTACCTAACAGCTCAGACACAAGAGAGCTTTTGCTTCACCTAGCAATGCTCGAACGCTCTCTTATCTATGATTACCACTAGAGGTATCAATATTCTATGCGTGACGTTTGCTTACATTGCGTGATTCCTCGATCGCGCCGCGAAGGGAATTTTCCTTGCAAAGAATCATGGAAGACTTTGACGTGTCAACGCATGCGTAGGATGTAAACCAAAAACAACTCTTGTGCAGTTTTACACCGTGTTTGCAGGAAAATTTTGGATATAAAGCCGTGTTTTAATGTCAAATTGTTAGCTGCTTACAACCAGGATTAAGTTATATCCCAGCAATGTTACCAGAGCCTGCAAATTCGTCGTATTCCTCGTCGACAAAGAAGCGCTCCAGGTGTTTATCGACCTCCATGCAGTACAAATATCTTCGGCGGATTCTAAAATATCGTCATATGGATTTTGAATTTGCTCTGTGGCAAATGTTGTACCTTTGTATTTCACCAAGAAAAGTGTAAGTATGTTTGATCTTTTTTCGTGGACTGTAGCCAATGGGGGCTGAAAGCAGCTGTTTTTGAGACGGACTGACGTTCTTTGCATGAGCTCTTAGTACATGTGTAACTTTTGCGATTTTATGTTTTAAGTTTATGTTTCAATTTCAACACTCAAAATTCTGGGTGCAAAAGCTGTTTGGTTGCTTCTTCAAACTTAAAATTACTTTGAAGTGAAATTTCCCCAGGTATTATTATTTTTTAGTTATCCCTCGACATATTAAATAAAATTAACTATGCTTCTTCATTTCTTGTATTTTAATAATCTGTACAATTTTAGCAGGTCTTATAAAAAGGTTGCTGTTTCTTTGGCTTTCAAGGGAATTTTATGTGAAATGAAGCAAACCTGGGGCAAGTTTGCCTCCTGTTGTGCCCAGTGATCATTTTTTTGCGCATGAACAAGGCTCTTATTTTACAGAATTGTTTGTATATATTGCTCTGCAATGTCCTAATTATATATATCATAGTATTGCTTCAAATATTTCTTGCATTTTTATTTCGTCAGATACCGTAATTTCCATTACCACAAACGTAAGTATTGGTATCTGTTGGCCAGTGTTTCACTTGTAAAGTTTGTCATCTTCAGACCCAGTACTATATAATGCAAAGGAAACAAAAGCTCTGGCTGCGATGGGGTGGCTGTGCACATCTGTTAAAGTCAAATGAATTGGGTTCTTTGTATGACAGAAGTAATTATTCAGCAGTTTTACACTGTAAAAATCATAATGCTTGACATAATATGAAGGGCCATCATTGTACAGTTGCCAAAAATATCAAAAAAAGTTTTTTGTTGTGAATCAAATCTACAACTTGACAAGGAAGTTGAAGATTTGAGTAGCACGAAGCAATTCGGGTGGTGCATTTGTCATAAGGACGGCACTTTGCTGATTGAAACGTGCATGTATTCCTTCCCTGTATACTAGCCTTTTTCTGTTGGTAGTGTTGTAAATCTTCTGTATTCCATGTAAATCCCACACCACAGCAACAGGAATGTTTTAACAAACAGGTGGATGATATATCGTAGAATGTTGACCCCTAATGCTTCTTTGTGTTGGCCAGATTTTTTAACCCTACCACTTTAAATAGGTCTTCATTGCTCATATTACTGCTTACTTATTTACTTATTAATATATACTTAGTTTTGCACAATTTGTACATCATCTGGATCTATATGGTGGTGGTAGTGTCCTAAATATCCTCACCATTATTAAACTTGGACTGTTTCTATTGCAGAAACTAAAGACCAGTGGGCTAGAGATGATCCAGCTTTTCTTGTGTTACTTAGTATTTGGTTATGTGGTAAGTGAGCACCCTAAATTATTAAATTAGTCAAAAAATCAGAGGTATCCAGAACTGGAAATATTTCATAATGGAAATATTTGTCAAACCAAATTGTGCTATTGTCCAAGTAAGCTACTTTGATCATGTACTATGATCGAGCATCTTGACCATGCACCAAAATGGCTTAGCTATTAGTCATGAAGGTCTCGTTTGCAGATCATGTTTGCTTAGAAACATGTTGAAAAAAAAATGCATCAGCCTTTCAATGCTCTTAGCCTGTTAAGCAATGAGAGGAGATTGTAGTTACAGACTACAGTCTGATGCCAAAGTCCAAAATGGAGTTACATGAGCACTTCAAAATAACAATGTTAGGCTTGACTGCAGTCAGCCTGCTTACATTGTTTCTCGGCAAGTTTTATGGTTGCCCAGCACTCTACAGCATGTTGTTTTGCTAGGGATGCCATGGGAAAAGATGTGATAATGGTCACTGTGATCTTCCTCACTCCAAATGGTAATTTCAGTTTGTTTGCCCTATTGATTGTGAAGACTTGGAAACTGTCTCACCCAAACTTCTCAGTGAAATGTTTGTTCATCCTGCCATTCACATGTGATTTGTGCATTGCATTTGTATTGGGTATACTTGCTGCCACCACCATCAATGCATAGAACATAAACATTGTATGATCGGAAAACATTTCTGGGTCAAGCAAGGCTTATCACCTGTCAAGTTAATTAAGAACTTTAAAGTCATAAAGAAATGCCATTGAAAACTCAAATGTCTGATCTTTGAAATGCTGTTGATTAGAAACAAAAGAACAAATGAACATGCAAGCAGATTCCATTTGTGTGAAACTCTTTTCAGTGTACCTGAATGTTTTCATATCATGTTTGCTACTTTATTTTCTCACATATTAAGTACTATAACTATGCCTTGCTGTTATTTTTATTCATTGGACAATTATGACATGATTGATGAAGTTGTCAAAATGTCATGTTACTAATTTACTTAAGTAAATTTTCTTTAACTTGTATAGAAAACATGTTTAAAGTCTAACCATAATAACTTGAAAGTAAGACTGCTATCACATTCATGATTTGTAGTATTCTAAAAACAAGTGAATTAGCCATAACTTAACCTGAGTTGCTTTATTTTGTATTCACAGGGTCTTCAATTGGCTTTGCTATTGCACTGAAGCTACATTTTTTAGGATTTTTAAAGTTCTTATTGTGGGTTGTGTTTGTGGACTGCATAGGTGTTGGTCTCATCATAGCTTCATTATTATGGCAAGTGAAACTTGAATATTAATACCGATGTGACGTTCAGTGAAACTGTTGCTAAGTTTTTTGTTGAGCTTGTGTGGCTTGTAAGGCCAGCAATGAATTCCTGTTTGTATTGGAAGTGTCTTGTCCATGTCACAAGTCAACTGTGGGTTTTCCCCCTTTGTGTTAATCCAGAGTACATTATTTTGCAACTGCACAATTGAAAGTGAAGATCTGTAGTAGCTATATATAGTACACAATTATTGGTTGAAAAGTAATTTATGATAATAACTTTGCTAAGCTATAATCTACATGTATTGTGACTTTCTTGAAATAGTGATTGTTTTTCCTGCTCTTTGCAGGTTCTTTTGCAATAGATACCTGCGGATATCCACAGCTCATGATCCTGGCCAGAGAGTAGAGTGGGCCTATGCATTTGATGTCCACCTAAATGCATTCTTCCCACTGCTACTTATACTACATGTCGTCCAACTCTTTTGTATGCAGAGTAAATACCCTTTGTTTGTTAATGCACCAGTTGCTAAATACATTTAATGCCTGTTTTATTTTGTTTTTGTTTTTATTTTTTTGTCAGGGCTGTTACTAAGTTTTGAGTCACCTGTAGCCTTGTTTTCCACACCTGTAGCAAACTTGTTACCTCGTGGTTGAATTATATCAACAACAGGCAATTAATTTTTACTCGTAGCATCAATGGAAAATCAAGTTTACTCAGCTAAGTGTTGCAGGTTACAGCTCCCGAATGACAACCCTGTATCTGTCAGTTTGTAGGCCGGCAATGATCATCCCGACTTTGTCGTCCATGTTTATCTCCATTAGGATCCCCAATCAGTTCTAATAAGTTACTGGTCCCAGACTCACCTTAGTTTCATCATTGACTGATTAATTAAACTACGTGTAGTTTAAAAAAAATTAAAGCACCA
This sequence comes from Platygyra sinensis, assembly GCA_019787425.1. NCBI lineage: Eukaryota > Metazoa > Cnidaria > Anthozoa > Scleractinia > Merulinidae > Platygyra > Platygyra sinensis. The sequence goes on from JAHPZR010035268.1 coordinate 7,280, forward strand.
GAAAAATTGAACCATGACATATATACATGTACAGTGTAATTTTCTGATGACATCAATACCAATCTGTTGATTTTCTCTATTTCAGTTATCATAGACCATCCACTGTTCATTTCAAGATTTATTGGAAACTCGCTTTGGCTCATAGCTCTAGTGTATTATATCTACATCTCATTCTTAGGATACAGTGGTGAGTTAAAAAGTATGATTTATACATGTGCTAAATTATTAGGAATAAATTTTCCACTCTGTTGACTGTACAATCATGTACATGTCGTAACTAACAATAATTTTAAAATTAGTGTAATGCCATTATGAGAATTTGGTATTACATCAACACAATTTCCCCTTGCTGCTGATGTTAGCTTTATTCTTATCTCCTCTCTTTTTGCCAACATGTTCAAGGGACTACAATCCTTGTCAAAAGTCTGGGGACACTGCACTTTTGCCTTCATAGGGTGTTTCTGTCTGCCTCCCCCTCCCTGTCCCCAAAAAAGTTTGATGATGATTCATCCAAAGAGGACCCACTATTCTCCAACATTGCTTTGGAGGGAAAGGGTGCTTGGAAAAATTGAATAATGACTTCCCACTTTAAAAAAAGGAATCAACAGTTGGCATTTGGTCAAGTGTCCCAAGAACCTTTTATGAGGATTGTAGGTCATTCAGTTTTAGACTCTTGGCAACTGGTCAGTTTTAGCTCTTACCAACTAGTCATGGACTTAGCTTTTATATCACAATAACAGCTTAAAACTGTAGAACTCAAAAGAGGAATATTATGTATGGAAGCAAAAAAAGGGACATGGGTGGGCAAAATGAGAGAAGACTGAAACAGACTGCAGAAGGATTAACTTAAAATAAACAGTGGCTGGACTTTTTCTGTTGTTTCTCCACTAGAAAGTGGATGGAAAGTAAACTGTTTATTGAAGCAGCAGTGCTATTTGCAACTTGTCTCACTGGCTCACTGCAAGATAGAACATTGCTTAGTGTCAGCAGCATGACCTTCTTTGATATGTGACTGAGAATTTGCTAATAAAGACTACTACTCAGCTATTTGAAGTTTGTAAGGTCTGGTCATGTGGCTCTCGAAGTAATTTAGAGCTATTGTAAAACCTGTATGTGTTGGGGTTGTTCAAGAAGTTTGTTGTAACTTGTTAATTTGTTTTTCCCTGCAGCATTACCATTTCTTCGGAGTACAGTGGTGTTGCTGTATCCTGTCCTGTTGGTTGTGATAGGATACATAGTGTCTTTGGGTGTTGGGTGGAACATTGGGCAGTCATTTATGCAATTTTATGAGTACAGAGTGGTTTAGTTAACAAGACTGGCAGCATGATGTGAAAAGTGAGGAGGATGCACACCTCTAGACAGCAACTGTTACAAGGATGCAAGGCTGTCTATAGATAAAAGGTTGTACACCATGGGTCGGAATATCAGTAGTTCAGTCAGTGAAGACATCATATTTTAACAGACAGTAAAATTTGGGTGGTGTTATGCAATGGAAAAGAGATCTACAGGCCAGAAATCATTGCTATTTACCAGAGCTGCTGCATTTGAACATGGTTGACTATTGAACAAATAAAACATGGTACTTTTCTGTGGTTAAAAACCGTAAAAACTATACATGTAGTGCAACAGCAATGGGCAGCTTCAAGAGAATTTGAAATGATACATGTATTTAAATAAATGTAACATTCCTGTAAAAAAAGTAATTAGTTAATACTATTGCTTCTGAGCTAATTTTTATTGAATGGCCTTGGTTATGACCATTCTTGTCTGTAATATAACTTGCCTAGTTTATTTGTTGGAGATAGCCATGGAAATATGAAATAATATTATGAGAGTGAATGAGACAGAGTATTGTACACCTGAAAAGTCTTCTGACATGGTAAATATGATAGAAGACAATGTTTACTATACACTGTGTTTCTGGTCTGTAAAGAGTCAATTAATTTTAGAAAAGGTATCGGGGTTTAATATAATCTGTTGTTTCCCACATTTTGAAAGTGGATGGAAATTCTTACAAAAGTAATTTGTGCATTTAAGCTACATGTACTGCAGTTATACAGTGCAATGTTATTTGCAACTTCTTGCCTCATCATTTCAACTAGACAAGTTTTACAGAACATTGTTAAGTGTAGAATTGCCTTGGTGGGCGACATTTAAAACTCTGCCAGTGTTGCTGTAAGTATAGTCGACAGGGGCGGATCCAGGATTTTTCGTAGGAGGGGTGCACCTCTAAGGAATGACGTCTTTGACCTGTGAGGTAAACAAAAACAACAACAACAATCTACAAAGACAACAAAGACTTCATCTCGGGGGAGGGGGGTGTGCACCCCCTGCACCCTCCCCCTAGATCTGCCCCTGGTCGAGCCCAACCTTGTTCCCAGAGTCTCTCATCTAACTAACCCTCCCCTCGCTTGCTCCGGGGGGCAGTAAGATGAGAGACCCTGGGAACATGGTTGAGTTGGGCTTCCACTAAACATCCACCCCTCTTAATGGTCCACACATACACTTATTTTAGCCTTTAGAATGGCGACCTTTTGACAACAGCAATAGAAGGCTGTCCTAACTGCCAAAATAACCTCTTGAAAGTGGCCAGTTCATCAACAACTGATAAATGGTGAAACAGAAGCCCATTTTTATTGTAAAAGGTGAAGAATATTGATTCATACTGGGCAACATTGGTCTCTGTTTGGTTTTTGTTTTATCTATATATTTTGATTGTTG
>JAHPZR010035268.1:15000-25650 GCA_019787425.1 Platygyra sinensis
CTTCAGGCCTGAATGGCATTTGAACCCATGACCTCTGCCATCTTGGTGCATTGCTCCACTGAGCTATCAAGCCATCTGGGAGCTGCTCAGTATATGAGCTCATAATAGACCTGTAGATGATGAAGAATAATATATAGATTTAGGCCAGCCTAAAAGCATAGCTCCTTGGCCGGGTTGTTAAGTGCCTGATTAAGCTAACCCAGGAAAAGGTACAATTTTGATTTGAGTTTTGTAACTTTGTGGTGAGGATTTCAGTTTATTGTTTGGCTTTTGGTTTTGAGTTTTATAATCACCAAATCCACAAAACAAAGCAGCAAAAAAAACATTAGTATAATAAGTTTTAATCCTGGGTTAAAAATAAAAAAAATACAAATCTTTCTCAGCAGTTCAAATATAAGATTTTTCGTATTCATTTGCATTCTTCATCATCTGTGGGTATATTACAAACTCACAATATGACAAGCTCCCAGTTGACTGTGATAGCTCAGTTGGTAGAGCACTGCCAGTATTGCAGAGGTCGTGAGTTCGAATCTTGTCCAGGCCTGAAGTTGTTTTTAGGCTTTACTCTCACAACTGCTTAAGTTGTGTGCGTAACTGGAATGATAAATCATGTCTTCATGATTCTGATTTTGATCAGTTAGAACCAAATGATCTTGCCAGAACCAATATTTACACTCGCAGTTGTGCCTACTGCACTAATTAAATGGCAAGGGTGATTTCAAATCATGAATCAGAATCATAACAATAGGTATTATAACTTATTAGTAATAAATAATTGATAAAGTGTTAATAGCAAATAGCCAGATAGTAATAATTTAAACTGTTTTCCTGTTTCAAGGCCTCACATCTCTGATTCAGGATCATGTGACCTGTCAATCACAGATTTGTCACTAGGAATGGCCTTCTATGTAGATGGTTAGTATTAATCTGTTCACTGACTGTAATTCATCACTTATTAATGAAGTGTACTGATTTGCTTGACATAGACATGAATATCTTTGTTCTTGAAGGTGATTTGGAAAAGAATCAGGGAAAAGTCAGTGCCAAGGATTGTGTGATGAAGATTGGCTCCGTACATGTCAAGTTTAAAGGAGGTGCAAGGTAATAGTAAAAAAAACTTAATATGTTTGTGTTCGGGCCACTGCTGGCAAGGCATAGTTTTTGCACACAGAAGGAGATCTCGGTCAATTGTCTCTTACAACATGGAACCACAAATAATTGGAAATAAGGGTTCACAGGCTAGCGTGTTTATAGTACAAAAGGAAATTGCTATTAATATTATAGTGCTGTGGAAGGTCACTGGCCGCTGGAAAAATTGCCATCCCTATAACAACAATTAACAAAATCAGATAATGTTTACTGTAGGTAGTGTCAGTAAGACCCATCAACTCAGTGATGTATGAACCATCACTTGGCTCATATATCAGCCAAGTATCATCCTTTTATTGGGCGAGTGTCATCTGATACACAGCCAATATATCTGCTGACAGTCGGTCAAGTGTCTGTTGAGTATCGGTTGAGTGTGGGTCAATTATTGGTTGGGTATCGGTCAAGAAATGGCTGACGTATTGACCAATACTCGACAGATTGTAGAACAATGTAGCGGCCATATATCAGCTGATGTGTAGATGTCAGTGTCAGTCGATATATCAGTCCATAGCTAGTGCTAACATTGCCTGCAGTAAACATGATCCAAAAGCAGTTACTTTCTATACTCCAAAAATAAAGCCACCTTCTTAAAAGTGGTACTATGATCAAACTTTTATCCCTTGATTTTTTCAGTGTATCACATAGAATTCTATGAAAGAATAAAAGTGCCACTCAATGTTTGCAAATATCTGCATTTAGCTCCAGAGATATTTAAGTTTGAAAAATGGGTAAAATATGTCTATAAGATGACTGATGACGTCATAGACTCAACCCACTATTATAATTATTGAGTATATATTAAATAGAGCTATCTTGGCCAATTTGCACTGCAGACCGTTGAAACTTGGTAGGCTAATAGTTCTACAGGAAGCATACCTATGGCTATAAAAAATTTGTTCCCATGGCAACTTACTCTTTTTAAGTCCCCACCCACTTAAATTGAACATGTTAGTGATTTTAAGCTTGAAAACTGTTAATCAAGGCTACAAACTCGAGCTAACATATTTAAATGCTCTCTGGATCATCATATGAAGTGCTGTTTGCCAATATCGAAATGGAATGCCAAAGGTGGCCAGAAAAGCTCTTAATATTGGGGAGATCTGGAACCCACTATGTTGCATTAGTAACAAAACTGCTAAGCTCGTATTGTGGAGCACATTTAGTAGAATCTTACTGCAAAGAATCAAACATTTCTGATTCAAATTGGCCGAGATATCTCTTATCATATTAGACCAAAATTTGGTTGAGTGTATGACATCTTCATTATTTGCATAGTTTAAAAACTTGAATATCTCTGGAACGAAAAGAGATTTGGAAATAGTTTAAACAGCAGTTTTCTTCTCACACAGACTTCTTGTTTGTGTTTTAAAATGGCTATTTTCGTCATAGTACCACTTTCAATTAAAAAATTTGCAAAAACCCAAGACCTTGTGTTTTGCTGTCAATCATTTTCTTCTCCTTCATACATTACAAGACTGATACGAGCACAATCAAAATAGTGTTATCAAAGTAAGGTTATTTAGTTGATCTATATATAATATTTCAACTGAATAAATTGATCTCCTTTTAGTTGGCTGTACAATTTGTTTGCCGATGAATTGGCAGCAAGTCTCAAAGACCAGTTGTCTGACCAGGTATGGCATTGTCAAGGAATTAGCATTTGTATGCATGTTTTTATAGCACAAAAAAATAAATAAGTAGTGACAAATATGCTTTTGTTAGGCATACATATAGTTAGATGATTCAATTTTTGTTTTTGTTTAATCTAGATTTGCAAGACTGCAATCAGCCTTATTAGTGCTAAAGCCACAAAGGCCTTGGATGCCTTCCCCTCTATAATGAAGAAATTTACTGGAGCTTAGATACTGGATTAATGGAGAGTAAAGGAACTGCACTGCTTCAAACAAAATTATATACAAAGAGTATAAAGTACTTAAAAAGTATAGCAATATGATCTACAGAGAGCGAGCATCACTGTCATACAGCATTCGTAATTCTTGTTGTGCGGAGATTGAAAGCAGTTCATTTATAAGTGATGGAAGTTAAGAAAATAATGAAATAATTATTAAAAAATTGGAAATTAAACTGCAGGGAATAAAAGAATAACTGCAGGTAAAAATATGTATGGCCAAAATTCAAAATGACTATGGTTTTATATAAGGGAACGAAGAAACAGACTACAGTTTTATATCTTTATAAAATATTTTTGTTGAAATTATATTTTAATATTCAACAAAAGCTTACTGTAATATTGTTAGCATTACTGAGGCTGCAGTTCCAGGAAATATCCATAGTCGCAGAGGGTGGGGGACAGGAATCTGAGAGTGGAAGGTTCAAATCAGAAAACTGTCATGGGAGGTATGGATTTTTTTCTGGACATTATGCCCTATGCTTCTGCCAATAAACAAAATTTTGATTCATCTTTGACATCTTGATGACCATCTGATGGTGTCTATTTGATAATTTGACCAATCAAGAGATTGATGCATAAAATTCTAAGGTGGCAGGACAACACTTACCAGACTGAAAATTATGTCTTTATCTTTTTATTACAGTTGCTTTGTGTATTGCACCATCACTTGGGTGACAATTACTTTGATTGGTCAAATTAAATAGAATGCATCAGAAAGTTGTCAATGAAATAAATAAATATTAATCAAGTCTGAGAATGTATCATTGAAGAAAAAACTTTATGTAAAATCTATTTATAATAAATCCAATAAAAACCCAGTGATCAATGTCATTTATTTGATGTGTTTACTTTGTTTTGTGTGAAATAATATTTAAACTCAAGAAAACCAGGCATTTTTTCAGGATTCAAAAGTAGAGTGACAACTTTTCTATGGGGCTGAAACCCCAACTGCCTTGAATATCAGAGGAATTCACATAGAAATTAAGCGCAGCATGGCTCAAGACTACCAGACAGGCTTTCACTTGGTTGTATTATTTAGGGCGTGTTCGTTTGGGATATTCCGGAATAAGAATACATTCCGGAATATATTTCGGCTATTCTGCTCTTGGGTGCAGAATAGCCGGAAGGGAAATCCAGGTATTCCGGAATGAGAATAGCTCCCAAACAAACGCTTAGTCGCACTTTTCCAATTATTCTTATTCCGGATTGATGCCATACGAACGCGCCCTTAATATTACAGTAAGTGAGAGGGCTTCATGTATCCAGCCCTAAGGCTATGATGAAAATGGAGCGGTTCAGGAGATTGAAAGCTACGAAACAAGTTTTGATTTTTTATATTTATTTAATGATTACTCAATACTATGCAAGCATGTAAAATTTGCCATGTTTTTTATTTCTTTTCTTCCATATACTTTTAATTTACTTCAAACATCTTTCGAACACTTTGTACAACATAAAGTAACAGGGTTCGTACAGGTCATGGAAAACCTGGAAAGTCATGGAATTTTACAATTTCATTTTCCAGGCCTGGAAAGTCCTGAAATTTAGGTGTAGGTCATGGAAAGTCATGGAAAATCAGTATGTTTTCTATGAATGAAAGGCAAGATCCAAAGTTGAAAAATTAACGGGCAAGTCCAAAAATCAAATGTAATTTCAGCTGAATAAATTATTGTTTTGACACTACTGCCGGAGGGAAATAGCTTAACTTAGGTCATGGAATATTTCAAAAAGTCATGGAAAAAGTCATGGAAAGTCATGGAAAGTCATGGAATTTTGACAGGTCATAAGTGTACGAACCCTGAGTAAATAACCTGCATTTGCTGGAAGGGGACAGACAACACCAATCTATTTTCCAGGGTCTCTCATCTTCCTACCCCAGAAGACCATGAGAATGAGACAACTTCTATGAGACAGTTTCAACTTCTAGGGAAGAATTTTCTATTGTAGCAAGTGCAATTAATCAGCACACAAAGTGAAATGAAGTTCTAATTTGTACAGTACAAATGAACTTCACAATGGCCCCCTTGGAGACAGAGGAAAGTTGTAGAGAGGTGGCCAAGATGGGGAGGAAGGGGTGTAATGACTTGTATTCTTTCAATGGGTGCAATATTTTTATCTTTCCAAAAATTTTTACTCTACCATGTAAATACGTACAACAATCAAAATATATAGATAAAACAAAAACCAAACAGAGACCAATGTTGCCCAGTATGAATCAATATTCTTCACCTTTTACAATAAAAATGGGCTTCTGTTTCACCATTTATCAGTTGTTGATGAACTGGCCACTTTCAAGAGGTTATTTTGGCAGTTAGGACAGCCTTCTATTGCTGTTGTCAAAAGGTCGCCATTCTAAAGGCTAAAATAAGTGTATGTGTGGACCATTAAGAGGGGTGGATGTTTAGTGGAAGCCCAACTCAACCATGTTCCCAGGGTCTCTCATCTTACTGCCCCCCGGAGCAAGCGAGGGGAGGGTTAGTTAGATGAGAGACTCTGGGAACAAGGTTGGGCTCGACCAGGGGCAGATCTAGGGGGAGGGTGCAGGGGGTGCACACCCCCCTCCCCCGAGATGAAGTCTTTGTTGTCTTTGTAGATTGTTGTTGTTGTTTTTGTTTACCTCACAGGTCAAAGACGTCATTCCTTAGAGGTGCACCCCTCCTACGAAAAATCCTGGATCCGCCCCTGTCGACTATACTTACAGCAACACTGGCAGAGTTTTAAATGTCGCCCACCAAGGCAATTCTACACTTAACAATGTTCTGTAAAACTTGTCTAGTTGAAATGATGAGGCAAGAAGTTGCAAATAACATTGCACTGTATAACTGCAGTACATGTAGCTTAAATGCACAAATTACTTTTGTAAGAATTTCCATCCACTTTCAAAATGTGGGAAACAACAGATTATATTAAACCCCGATACCTTTTCTAAAATTAATTGACTCTTTACAGACCAGAAACACAGTGTATAGTAAACATTGTCTTCTATCATATTTACCATGTCAGAAGACTTTTCAGGTGTACAATACTCTGTCTCATTCACTCTCATAATATTATTTCATATTTCCATGGCTATCTCCAACAAATAAACTAGGCAAGTTATATTACAGACAAGAATGGTCATAACCAAGGCCATTCAATAAAAATTAGCTCAGAAGCAATAATATTAACTAATTACTTTTTTTACAGGAATGTTACATTTATTTAAATACATGTATCATTTCAAATTCTCTTGAAGCTGCCCATTGCTGTTGCACTACATGTATAGTTTTTACGGTTTTTAACCACAGAAAAGTACCATGTTTTATTTGTTCAATAGTCAACCATGTTCAAATGCAGCAGCTCTGGTAAATAGCAATGATTTCTGGCCTGTAGATCTCTTTTCCATTGCATAACACCACCCAAATTTTACTGTCTGTTAAAATATGATGTCTTCACTGACTGAACTACTGATATTCCGACCCATGGTGTACAACCTTTTATCTATAGACAGCCTTGCATCCTTGTAACAGTTGCTGTCTAGAGGTGTGCATCCTCCTCACTTTTCACATCATGCTGCCAGTCTTGTTAACTAAACCACTCTGTACTCATAAAATTGCATAAATGACTGCCCAATGTTCCACCCAACACCCAAAGACACTATGTATCCTATCACAACCAACAGGACAGGATACAGCAACACCACTGTACTCCGAAGAAATGGTAATGCTGCAGGGAAAAAACAAATTAACAAGTTACAACAAACTTCTTGAACAACCCCAACACATACAGGTTTTACAATAGCTCTAAATTACTTCGAGAGCCACATGACCAGACCTTACAAACTTCAAATAGCTGAGTAGTAGTCTTTATTAGCAAATTCTCAGTCACATATCAAAGAAGGTCATGCTGCTGACACTAAGCAATGTTCTATCTTGCAGTGAGCCAGTGAGACAAGTTGCAAATAGCACTGCTGCTTCAATAAACAGTTTACTTTCCATCCACTTTCTAGTGGAGAAACAACAGAAAAAGTCCAGCCACTGTTTATTTTAAGTTAATCCTTCTGCAGTCTGTTTCAGTCTTCTCTCATTTTGCCCACCCATGTCCCTTTTTTTGCTTCCATACATAATATTCCTCTTTTGAGTTCTACAGTTTTAAGCTGTTATTGTGATATAAAAGCTAAGTCCATGACTAGTTGGTAAGAGCTAAAACTGACCAGTTGCCAAGAGTCTAAAACTGAATGACCTACAATCCTCATAAAAGGTTCTTGGGACACTTGACCAAATGCCAACTGTTGATTCCTTTTTTTAAAGTGGGAAGTCATTATTCAATTTTTCCAAGCACCCTTTCCCTCCAAAGCAATGTTGGAGAATAGTGGGTCCTCTTTGGATGAATCATCATCAAACTTTTTTGGGGACAGGGAGGGGGAGGCAGACAGAAACACCCTATGAAGGCAAAAGTGCAGTGTCCCCAGACTTTTGACAAGGATTGTAGTCCCTTGAACATGTTGGCAAAAAGAGAGGAGATAAGAATAAAGCTAACATCAGCAGCAAGGGGAAATTGTGTTGATGTAATACCAAATTCTCATAATGGCATTACACTAATTTTAAAATTATTGTTAGTTACGACATGTACATGATTGTACAGTCAACAGAGTGGAAAATTTATTCCTAATAATTTAGCACATACATGTATAAATCATACTTTTTAACTCACCACTGTATCCTAAGAATGAGATGTAGATATAATACACTAGAGCTATGAGCCAAAGCGAGTTTCCAATAAATCTTGAAATGAACAGTGGATGGTCTATGATAACTGAAATAGAGAAAATCAACAGATTGGTATTGATGTCATCAGAAAATTACACTGTACATGTATATATGTCATGGTTCAATTTTTCTGGTGCTTTAATTTTTTTTAAACTACACGTAGTTTAATTAATCAGTCAATGATGAAACTAAGGTGAGTCTGGGACCAGTAACTTATTAGAACTGATTGGGGATCCTAATGGAGATAAACATGGACGACAAAGTCGGGATGATCATTGCCGGCCTACAAACTGACAGATACAGGGTTGTCATTCGGGAGCTGTAACCTGCAACACTTAGCTGAGTAAACTTGATTTTCCATTGATGCTACGAGTAAAAATTAATTGCCTGTTGTTGATATAATTCAACCACGAGGTAACAAGTTTGCTACAGGTGTGGAAAACAAGGCTACAGGTGACTCAAAACTTAGTAACAGCCCTGACAAAAAAATAAAAACAAAAACAAAATAAAACAGGCATTAAATGTATTTAGCAACTGGTGCATTAACAAACAAAGGGTATTTACTCTGCATACAAAAGAGTTGGACGACATGTAGTATAAGTAGCAGTGGGAAGAATGCATTTAGGTGGACATCAAATGCATAGGCCCACTCTACTCTCTGGCCAGGATCATGAGCTGTGGATATCCGCAGGTATCTATTGCAAAAGAACCTGCAAAGAGCAGGAAAAACAATCACTATTTCAAGAAAGTCACAATACATGTAGATTATAGCTTAGCAAAGTTATTATCATAAATTACTTTTCAACCAATAATTGTGTACTATATATAGCTACTACAGATCTTCACTTTCAATTGTGCAGTTGCAAAATAATGTACTCTGGATTAACACAAAGGGGGAAAACCCACAGTTGACTTGTGACATGGACAAGACACTTCCAATACAAACAGGAATTCATTGCTGGCCTTACAAGCCACACAAGCTCAACAAAAAACTTAGCAACAGTTTCACTGAACGTCACATCGGTATTAATATTCAAGTTTCACTTGCCATAATAATGAAGCTATGATGAGACCAACACCTATGCAGTCCACAAACACAACCCACAATAAGAACTTTAAAAATCCTAAAAAATGTAGCTTCAGTGCAATAGCAAAGCCAATTGAAGACCCTGTGAATACAAAATAAAGCAACTCAGGTTAAGTTATGGCTAATTCACTTGTTTTTAGAATACTACAAATCATGAATGTGATAGCAGTCTTACTTTCAAGTTATTATGGTTAGACTTTAAACATGTTTTCTATACAAGTTAAAGAAAATTTACTTAAGTAAATTAGTAACATGACATTTTGACAACTTCATCAATCATGTCATAATTGTCCAATGAATAAAAATAACAGCAAGGCATAGTTATAGTACTTAATATGTGAGAAAATAAAGTAGCAAACATGATATGAAAACATTCAGGTACACTGAAAAGAGTTTCACACAAATGGAATCTGCTTGCATGTTCATTTGTTCTTTTGTTTCTAATCAACAGCATTTCAAAGATCAGACATTTGAGTTTTCAATGGCATTTCTTTATGACTTTAAAGTTCTTAATTAACTTGACAGGTGATAAGCCTTGCTTGACCCAGAAATGTTTTCCGATCATACAATGTTTATGTTCTATGCATTGATGGTGGTGGCAGCAAGTATACCCAATACAAATGCAATGCACAAATCACATGTGAATGGCAGGATGAACAAACATTTCACTGAGAAGTTTGGGTGAGACAGTTTCCAAGTCTTCACAATCAATAGGGCAAACAAACTGAAATTACCATTTGGAGTGAGGAAGATCACAGTGACCATTATCACATCTTTTCCCATGGCATCCCTAGCAAAACAACATGCTGTAGAGTGCTGGGCAACCATAAAACTTGCCGAGAAACAATGTAAGCAGGCTGAATGCAGTCAAGCCTAACATTGTTATTTTGAAGTGCTCATGTAACTCCATTTTGGACTTTGGCATCAGACTGTAGTCTGTAACTACAATCTCCTCTCATTGCTTAACAGGCTAAGAGCATTGAAAGGCTGATGCATTTTTTTTTCAACATGTTTCTAAGCAAACATGATCTGCAAACGAGACCTTCATGACTAATAGCTAAGCCATTTTGGTGCATGGTCAAGATGCTCGATCATAGTACATGATCAAAGTAGCTTACTTGGACAATAGCACAATTTGGTTTGACAAATATTTCCATTATGAAATATTTCCAGTTCTGGATACCTCTGATTTTTTGACTAATTTAATAATTTAGGGTGCTCACTTACCACATAACCAAATACTAAGTAACACAAGAAAAGCTGGATCATCTCTAGCCCACTGGTCTTTAGTTTCTGCAATAGAAACAGTCCAAGTTTAATAATGGTGAGGATATTTAGGACACTACCACCACCATATAGATCCAGATGATGTACAAATTGTGCAAAACTAAGTATATATTAATAAGTAAATAAGTAAGCAGTAATATGAGCAATGAAGACCTATTTAAAGTGGTAGGGTTAAAAAATCTGGCCAACACAAAGAAGCATTAGGGGTCAACATTCTACGATATATCATCCACCTGTTTGTTAAAACATTCCTGTTGCTGTGGTGTGGGATTTACATGGAATACAGAAGATTTACAACACTACCAACAGAAAAAGGCTAGTATACAGGAAAGGAATACATGCACGTTTCAATCAGCAAAGTGCCGTCCTTATGACAAATGCACCACCCGAATTGCTTCGTGCTACTCAAATCTTCAACTTCCTTGTCAAGTTGTAGATTTGATTCACAACAAAAAACTTTTTTTGAT
>JAHPZR010035269.1:0-10000 GCA_019787425.1 Platygyra sinensis
ACAAAAATACTCGAGGCAACGACGCAACGTTTCAAAACTTGCATTTCACCTGCAGAAACATTCAGATAGTCTCCCATGCAGACGTTCTTAGGCTTGTCACGCGTTCTTCCCTCAAAGAACGTCTGCGTAGGAGGCTAACATTCAGGCGGAGCTGTCAAATCTTGACATGTTCACGCTCTAAAAGTTAATTAGTTCAATTAAATAAAGTGACATTTTGTCTAAACTGTCTAAACAAAGTTGAATGTTTTCATCGTGGAACAACGCGGAAAAAAGTTGTTCGAAAATGTTAGCAAGATTTGAAAGCAAATGTAAGCATTTTAAATCAGTAGAAAGAAGATCAACTAGCGTTGCCAGGCAACGTATCAACAAGTTGTACTTTGCAACAGTCCTTAACCAGAAAACAAGAAAACTAAATCCACAGGAAAATACTGGACTTAGTCCGGCTAGATCAATCAGTAAAACCTCAGTTGCCCCCTCTCAGTTATTCACTAAAAAAAATTGTTGATTTTAGCAACACACAGCAGTTAGACACTCTCATAATCTTTGATTACTAAAACAATGAGACGTCGAAGGGTTCTGTCCTGGTGTACCGGTACACAAGGGAATAACCATTGTTCTTTGTTTAGGAGTCATTGGTTAGCTGTTGTGTATTGTTGGGTCCTTTGCAGCGACTCTTGTGAACCGGTACACGAGAACAGAACCCGTCAAAGAACAGAGGTTGACACAACGTCGTATATTTATAACAATACTCCGGCTTTACAGCGGGTGTGCAGGACGTCCGTTCACGGTTTTGCTAACTTTCCGTCATAGACAATTCAAAACTGTAACTTTATACATTCCGGAAATTTCGCATGTAATGACAACAAACCCGTCGAGAGATGTAGTTTTAGGACATTCCATTCCCATTCCTTGAAGGGGATATAAACACCAACCGTTGATGAAGTTTAAAGTGGAAAGTGATGCGAACTTGGTATGATCTTTTTAGCGCTCAGTTCAGAGTTTTGGTTAGTATATTTTCACTTAAATTAAGCTTATTCGATGTTTTCGAAATAATACGCGCAGATATTTTACAAGTTGCGTAGTGTTTTTCCGAGCCCCACAGGGGCGAGGAAAAATGCGAGCAATGAGTAGAATGTCCGCGAGTATTACAGTGGAACCTCGATTTAACGAACCTCTGTTTAACGAAGTCCTCGATATAACGAACAATACTCTGAGTCCCGGCCAAAATTACAGTAAAATGTATGGAATAGAACCTCGATATAACGAATTCCTCGATATAACGAACATAATCCGGAAGCCCAAACGTAAAATCTACTTCGATATAACGAATTACACTGTCAACATTCGACAGAAGATAAACGCTGAACAGATCAACAATCAACAAATCCTTTAATCCTTATGGTAAAGAGACAGCAACCTTTCAGTCAACGGCTTATTATATGTCATAGACATTGGCACTATAGTATTTCCACAGAAGTCACCTGTGTTACAAATCAGTCATTAACTATGACCTCGATATAACGAACATTTTGGTCATTTCCCCTCAAATTCGTTATATCGAGGTTTTCGATATAACGAACCCTCCATTTAACGAACAAATTTGGCCGGTCCCCAGCGACTTCGTTAAATCGAGGTTCCACTGTATCTCGCAAAACATCATCGAATAAGAGGTTTGTTATTCCGCTTGAATTTTTATGTCATCAAGCTTAAGCGTGTATATTTTTTTAGCTAGAGGACAGAAAGCGGGAACTTTCTCATTCTTCATACGGTGAGTGTGAGCTTCATCTACTCGACAAAACAAAACGCAAGTAAAATTTCTTTTATTTGATTGGATAAAATGAGCCACAAATGACAGAAAGTTAAGTTTCGGAAAAGCGCTAACAACTTGAAATTTGGCTCGTCCAGTCTGGCTATGTTTTCTTTCTCGTCCTCCTCTGGAACAGTGCAGTACTCTAGTCTACAGTGTAATACGCTTGCGTAATACGCTTCTTTTGACCTATATGGCAAAATGATTTAATAGTGGAGTAATAATTAACAATTATTGGATGAGGTTGAGCAAAATATCGTAATTTGTCAGTGGTGAGCTGATCAATTATTTGCCGAAGGCAAACAATTGATCGGCGAGACACTGGCAAATCACGATATATAAACGATAGTCTCCATTTGGCGCGAAAATATGCTAGGATATTTGTCCGCGGACATTATCTGTTCCGAGAAGCGAACAGTTTTCCGAGAGCGTAGCTCGAGGAAAACTGTGAGCTTCGAGGAACAGGTAATGTCCAAGGACAAATATCCGAGCATATTTTCGCCCCAAATGGAGACTATCGAGTTTATTATCCTTCAAATCTTTTACGTAGTGCGCGCAGTTTTGAAAATTGGGGTATGTTCTCGGAAATCCCCCAGTTTTAGCTGGGGGATATTCGGTCATGTGACGTGTTTAGACCAATCGCGCGCGAGCGAAAAGATTTGATGGAATATAATTTGCGATAACCGAGTACAGTAATTGTTTTATCATTCGATTACCAAGTTTGTTTTCATTTTTTAATCTCTTCTGAGCTCAGAGAAGTGATCAGCCATTGTTCTCGCGAGAACGTACGCATAAGCAGAATATAATTTGTAGCAAAACACGTTTAGCCGGTACTACGCATGAGCAGATCATTATTTGTAGGCAGTTATTTGCAGGTCACGTGGTGGGCTGTCGGCCAATGGAAGGGGAGAAAAAACTGCATCGAATGATAAAGGAGGTTACTGGTTGCAGTTTTTTAACTAATGACTCAGTTTTACTATTTATTAAATCCATTTTGAAATCACTGGTTATTCTTGCAATCTGATTGGCTCTTAAGGGTGCAATTATTCACAAATCGCACTATTTTTTGCTCTAAATCGCATCTTTTTCTCAGCCAATGGGAATGGGGCAGTAAAACAAAACAACCAATCAGATTTCAAGGTTAGTTTAGTGCAACCAATAAAATTTAAGGAAAATGAAAGACAAACGCGTCAAAACAATTGACGAATTTAATTAATTACAGTTTCTGAATGATGATAATGAGCTCCTTCATGATGAAGACCTTCTTAACAAGAAGTTTCCAACATTCAGTGTCCATTTTGACGAATATTTTGGCGTTTTTTCTTCAACATCTGCTCAAGGTCCGTGTGATATCGAGTCCAGCAAAACATAACCAAACGAAAACCACACAACAAATTCATAGCCATCTCAAGAAGGTACATGTTTCCAGCTAGGTTCGCGGTTTTTTCAAACGAACCAATACAAGAGCTTAACTCTATCTCTGCGAATAAATATGCGTAGTCTTTCGACCCGCTCCACAAACGAGTAAATGAATGAACGTCCTCCTGAGCTTGTGCCAGTCCCGATCCCGCCATCTTGAAAAATGTATCTTGAAACAAATGGCGCCGCAAGAACTTGACAAGGTCCTGAGCTGAGTATAAAGTTCTACGCCGAGGTCACAAAAAGAAATAGAGATAGTAACGAGCTGGAATCCCTTAAAATCATGCAGAGTGCCATTGAACGGTATTTAAAAGAGAAAACTATCCACAGCTGGGCATCGTGCAGTTGAAGGAGTTTCACAACTGAAAAGAAATCCATCGCAGAATTACACCGGCTACACCCTCAAATTCCTTCTCCAAAGACAACGAGAAGTCTCAGCCTCATTGATTCAGGCGAAGAGAATCGAACTTTGATGCATGAAAGAGACTGCTTTCGTTCTCACTTCAGAACTGCTTGTTTGTTTGTTATGCTTGAATGAGTTTACGTCACATGACAAAATAAAGCGTTTCCGGTTCCGCTATTTCTCAGCTCGGCTTGGAACAATACTCCAAAATCTAATTTTTAAGGCCAGAAATTTGTGCGGTTTCAAAATGAATTTAATAAAGTGGAAATTGAACTGAGTGGAGTGCAATTTTGGTCTGAAATCATAGTTTCTCTTGATACTTGTGATTTCAAATCGAACTCGCGCTGCGCACTCGTTCGATTTTGAAATCACACGTATGATTTCAGACCAAATTGCACTCCACTCCTGCAGTTCAATTACCATTATTTATTTCAGATAACTTGAAAAAAAACTTTGGTTAGACAACAAAAATAACAATGATAACAAAATGGGACGAGAGTGCAGCGCGATCACGTGAAATCAATCGATTTAAAATTTGTTTTCAGAACTATAATATTCTTTAAATATAGTCAAAATAAGGTCCAGATGTTGCTCTTTTGGCGATCAGTGTTCATAATTTTATAAAATTGCTAAAAAGGGGGTTTAAAACTGATCTAAACTTAAAAAGGTTTCCCAAATTTTCGAACCGTATCTCTGATTCTTCTTCGGGGGACAATGTAAACATTTTAAACCTGCAGAAACATTAAGGTCCAGATGCTTGCATATTTTCCGGTCGCCATGTTGCTGGAGCACAGAGCTCTACCAACACTGCAGCTCAATACTGGACTAGGGAAATTTGCGCAAAACATTTCGACTAATATCTGAAGTTTGGGAAAACGCAGAGACCTGCTGAGAAATTGGACAAGTATTTTTTTTTTTACCTTTCTCTATAACATGACAATTTCTTGATATTATCAAATGAATAGTTTTCGATTTAATTTTTCGTTGCGTGATAGTGAAAAGGATTATTAGTATGTTACAAAAATACTCGAGGCAACGACGCAACGTTTCAAAACTTGCATTTCACCTGCAGAAACATTCAGATAGTCTCCCATGCAGACGTTCTTAGGCTTGTCACGCGTTCTTCCCTCAAAGAACGTCTGCGTAGGAGGCTAACATTCAGGCGGAGCTGTCAAATCTTGACATGTTCACGCTCTAAAAGTTAATTAGTTCAATTAAATAAAGTGACATTTTGTCTAAACTGTCTAAACAAAGTTGAATGTTTTCATCGTGGAACAACGCGGAAAAAAGTTGTTCGAAAATGTTAGCAAGATTTGAAAGCAAATGTAAGCATTTTAAATCAGTAGAAAGAAGATCAACTAGCGTTGCCAGGCAACGTATCAACAAGTTGTACTTTGCAACAGTCCTTAACCAGAAAACAAGAAAACTAAATCCACAGGAAAATACTGGACTTAGTCCGGCTAGATCAATCAGTAAAACCTCAGTTGCCCCCTCTCAGTTATTCACTAAAAAAAATTGTTGATTTTAGCAACACACAGCAGTTAGACACTCTCATAATCTTTGATTACTAAAACAATGAGACGTCGAAGGGTTCTGTCCTGGTGTACCGGTACACAAGGGAATAACCATTGTTCTTTGTTTAGGAGTCATTGGTTAGCTGTTGTGTATTGTTGGGTCCTTTGCAGCGACTCTTGTGAACCGGTACACGAGAACAGAACCCGTCAAAGAACAGAGGTTGACACAACGTCGTATATTTATAACAATACTCCGGCTTTACAGCGGGTGTGCAGGACGTCCGTTCACGGTTTTGCTAACTTTCCGTCATAGACAATTCAAAACTGTAACTTTATACATTCCGGAAATTTCGCATGTAATGACAACAAACCCGTCGAGAGATGTAGTTTTAGGACATTCCATTCCCATTCCTTGAAGGGGATATAAACACCAACCGTTGATGAAGTTTAAAGTGGAAAGTGATGCGAACTTGGTATGATCTTTTTAGCGCTCAGTTCAGAGTTTTGGTTAGTATATTTTCACTTAAATTAAGCTTATTCGATGTTTTCGAAATAATACGCGCAGATATTTTACAAGTTGCGTAGTGTTTTTCCGAGCCCCACAGGGGCGAGGAAAAATGCGAGCAATGAGTAGAATGTCCGCGAGTATTACAGTGGAACCTCGATTTAACGAACCTCTGTTTAACGAAGTCCTCGATATAACGAACAATACTCTGAGTCCCGGCCAAAATTACAGTAAAATGTATGGAATAGAACCTCGATATAACGAATTCCTCGATATAACGAACATAATCCGGAAGCCCAAACGTAAAATCTACTTCGATATAACGAATTACACTGTCAACATTCGACAGAAGATAAACGCTGAACAGATCAACAATCAACAAATCCTTTAATCCTTATGGTAAAGAGACAGCAACCTTTCAGTCAACGGCTTATTATATGTCATAGACATTGGCACTATAGTATTTCCACAGAAGTCACCTGTGTTACAAATCAGTCATTAACTATGACCTCGATATAACGAACATTTTGGTCATTTCCCCTCAAATTCGTTATATCGAGGTTTTCGATATAACGAACCCTCCATTTAACGAACAAATTTGGCCGGTCCCCAGCGACTTCGTTAAATCGAGGTTCCACTGTATCTCGCAAAACATCATCGAATAAGAGGTTTGTTATTCCGCTTGAATTTTTATGTCATCAAGCTTAAGCGTGTATATTTTTTTAGCTAGAGGACAGAAAGCGGGAACTTTCTCATTCTTCATACGGTGAGTGTGAGCTTCATCTACTCGACAAAACAAAACGCAAGTAAAATTTCTTTTATTTGATTGGATAAAATGAGCCACAAATGACAGAAAGTTAAGTTTCGGAAAAGCGCTAACAACTTGAAATTTGGCTCGTCCAGTCTGGCTATGTTTTCTTTCTCGTCCTCCTCTGGAACAGTGCAGTACTCTAGTCTACAGTGTAATACGCTTGCGTAATACGCTTCTTTTGACCTATATGGCAAAATGATTTAATAGTGGAGTAATAATTAACAATTATTGGATGAGGTTGAGCAAAATATCGTAATTTGTCAGTGGTGAGCTGATCAATTATTTGCCGAAGGCAAACAATTGATCGGCGAGACACTGGCAAATCACGATATATAAACGATAGTCTCCATTTGGCGCGAAAATATGCTAGGATATTTGTCCGCGGACATTATCTGTTCCGAGAAGCGAACAGTTTTCCGAGAGCGTAGCTCGAGGAAAACTGTGAGCTTCGAGGAACAGGTAATGTCCAAGGACAAATATCCGAGCATATTTTCGCCCCAAATGGAGACTATCGAGTTTATTATCCTTCAAATCTTTTACGTAGTGCGCGCAGTTTTGAAAATTGGGGTATGTTCTCGGAAATCCCCCAGTTTTAGCTGGGGGATATTCGGTCATGTGACGTGTTTAGACCAATCGCGCGCGAGCGAAAAGATTTGATGGAATATAATTTGCGATAACCGAGTACAGTAATTGTTTTATCATTCGATTACCAAGTTTGTTTTCATTTTTTAATCTCTTCTGAGCTCAGAGAAGTGATCAGCCATTGTTCTCGCGAGAACGTACGCATAAGCAGAATATAATTTGTAGCAAAACACGTTTAGCCGGTACTACGCATGAGCAGATCATTATTTGTAGGCAGTTATTTGCAGGTCACGTGGTGGGCTGTCGGCCAATGGAAGGGGAGAAAAAACTGCATCGAATGATAAAGGAGGTTACTGGTTGCAGTTTTTTAACTAATGACTCAGTTTTACTATTTATTAAATCCATTTTGAAATCACTGGTTATTCTTGCAATCTGATTGGCTCTTAAGGGTGCAATTATTCACAAATCGCACTATTTTTTGCTCTAAATCGCATCTTTTTCTCAGCCAATGGGAATGGGGCAGTAAAACAAAACAACCAATCAGATTTCAAGGTTAGTTTAGTGCAACCAATAAAATTTAAGGAAAATGAAAGACAAACGCGTCAAAACAATTGACGAATTTAATTAATTACAGTTTCTGAATGATGATAATGAGCTCCTTCATGATGAAGACCTTCTTAACAAGAAGTTTCCAACATTCAGTGTCCATTTTGACGAATATTTTGGCGTTTTTTCTTCAACATCTGCTCAAGGTCCGTGTGATATCGAGTCCAGCAAAACATAACCAAACGAAAACCACACAACAAATTCATAGCCATCTCAAGAAGGTACATGTTTCCAGCTAGGTTCGCGGTTTTTTCAAACGAACCAATACAAGAGCTTAACTCTATCTCTGCGAATAAATATGCGTAGTCTTTCGACCCGCTCCACAAACGAGTAAATGAATGAACGTCCTCCTGAGCTTGTGCCAGTCCCGATCCCGCCATCTTGAAAAATGTATCTTGAAACAAATGGCGCCGCAAGAACTTGACAAGGTCCTGAGCTGAGTATAAAGTTCTACGCCGAGGTCACAAAAAGAAATAGAGATAGTAACGAGCTGGAATCCCTTAAAATCATGCAGAGTGCCATTGAACGGTATTTAAAAGAGAAAACTATCCACAGCTGGGCATCGTGCAGTTGAAGGAGTTTCACAACTGAAAAGAAATCCATCGCAGAATTACACCGGCTACACCCTCAAATTCCTTCTCCAAAGACAACGAGAAGTCTCAGCCTCATTGATTCAGGCGAAGAGAATCGAACTTTGATGCATGAAAGAGACTGCTTTCGTTCTCACTTCAGAACTGCTTGTTTGTTTGTTATGCTTGAATGAGTTTACGTCACATGACAAAATAAAGCGTTTCCGGTTCCGCTATTTCTCAGCTCGGCTTGGAACAATACTCCAAAATCTAATTTTTAAGGCCAGAAATTTGTGCGGTTTCAAAATGAATTTAATAAAGTGGAAATTGAACTGAGTGGAGTGCAATTTTGGTCTGAAATCATAGTTTCTCTTGATACTTGTGATTTCAAATCGAACTCGCGCTGCGCACTCGTTCGATTTTGAAATCACACGTATGATTTCAGACCAAATTGCACTCCACTCCTGCAGTTCAATTACCATTATTTATTTCAGATAACTTGAAAAAAAACTTTGGTTAGACAACAAAAATAACAATGATAACAAAATGGGACGAGAGTGCAGCGGGACCACGGGACTGCGGGAATCCGATTTGTTTATAATTAGTTATGGTAGGAGTAATAGTAATTGGACCGAGTGGAGTACAATCCAGGGAGTAATCGCGCGAGTAATTTCAAAATCGGGCGAGCGCGAAGGGCGAGGCCGATTTGAAATTATGAGCACGATTACTCCCTGAATTGTACGACACAAGGTCCAATTAACAAATTGACGTCAGTTTTCATGCGTCTGTTTTAGTATTGATCATGAATTTTGTCGTAACATTGTCAAAGTAGCTGTTTTCGCAGACTTCAGTAAACACCCGCATATAAAAACACGTGATTTCGGAGGTCAGGCTGATCGGGTTCTTATTTAACGGGTGCTTAGTGACAAATTAGCCTCAAAGTGTTCTTAAAATATTCTTAAATTTCTATACTGTATTAGTAATAAGGGTACTACCCAAAAATGCCCCTAGATGTAAAATTAGCATAAATTAAAAAAATATTCTTTGATTTTAATGATCTGTACTGTATCATTGAGCCTATAGATGAGATGACTGGCTGTCCTTCATTTATATAGGTTTAGATGAATAAATACACCACACTTGTTTTTTATGTAATTATGGCACCTTTTCCATTTTATAAGAACATGCTGAATTTTTCAGGCTGATCTTATTCTTATAAAAATGGGGCTTTATTGGCCAAATTTCAGCCTGGTTTTCTTAATCCATTTGTTCTTGTATGCGGGTGTTTACTGTACTTTGACAATGTTATGACGAAATTCATTGTCTATAACAGGACAGACGCATGAAAACTGACGTCAATTTGTTTTTTACGATAACAAACTGCCAAATTGTCCGCTCTCGCTCGTTGCCGGTTCGCATTAATTATAAATGTATGTGTCTGTCCGCTTATTGACGATAAAAATTAGCCAATGAGCGCGCGAGAATTTCTGTAGTTATCGTAAAATTACTAATTAATCGTATGTATAACAAAATTCGGAATTAAAAGTGTCTTCTAACAACTTCTTTTGAGTGAAAACGTCTTTAGCGCTTTTCCTAAGTTTTGAAAACATTGCGAAGGAAGCCATCAAAGCGGACGTAATTGAAAATCATCCAATTACAGGTATCCAATTACAAAAAATTCAAATCGGACACCTGTAATTGGACACCCATATGGAAAGCCATAACTTTCTTATGTGGTTGTTTATCTTTGTTTTGTTTCTTCATTACCGTATTTATTCGTATAA
>JAHPZR010035269.1:12500-40000 GCA_019787425.1 Platygyra sinensis
ATTTCAACTGCCTCTAAGCAACAGGGAAACTCTTACTGAAAAATTCACACACGTCTATATTAGCGGGCAAATGCAAATCACTCAGGTTTAACTTAGCAATTATACTAAGCTAAACTGTCAATCAGTTGATTAATTAGAAAACATGTCCGGGATGATCATGATATGATAAATCAATCGGAAAGTAAAGCAAAAATGTCATCCGATTGGTATCTCGTTTAAAAAAAGGAAAAATGTGAATAGAAGTCATTTTTAATGTCCTCAAAGCCATAATCAAATAATAAATGATGATAAAAATAATCCCACTTCGCAGTACAGTGAACAAAATTAACTTTGTATTTTATTTAACATAGGTCAACCGTTGGGAAAGTCATTAGTCAAGATCAATGGATTGTCGTAACTTTTCACCTCATTTTCTACCTTTCATGGTTTTGCTCTTTGATTTCGAACGTGACAGGAATGACGCACGAGATTTAAAAAAATTGTTTTCCTGAAGTGCCCATGTCCGTTGAGTATAGGATTATGTCAGGAATAGTTAACACAGCTGGTTTAGATAACTTGATGATACGACATAATACAGCCATTTAACTTTACGAGTCGCATTTTTACGTTGACATTAGTTTCAAATCGAGCTTTATAAACTTGAAGCTACATTTTTCCAAATCCCATATCGACGATCTATACTGCACCGCAAAGTTGTGGATACGGTGTCAAGATATGTTTAATTTCCCTCAGCTTTTCGATATAAAATCCCGTCTGTTAGGAATTGCGGTGAGGATTTATCATGTTTTAATTATTACTTGTGCAAGCTTTACAACACGTTTCATGTTGTCGCTATCTACAGAGCTGCCGTTTGCAGCAGTTTTAAATTGACGTCTTATACTAGACTGAGAAAAGAAGCGAAATCTCACGTTCTTTTTATACACTAGTCTAGCAACGCCGACTCGATATATGAAAGTGTAGCTGTTCGTAAATTGTTAATGGCATATATTTATTGAAAAGATCTAACTTTCAATCTCCACTTGTTTACTTAAGTCGCAGGTGGGTGTGAATGTTTAAGCCTCATAGACTAATTTGAAGCCAACTGGCTTAATTTTCAAGTTGCTCCTGGAAATCTCATGAAAAGCCCATCAGCTAGGTACGTCCTCTTTACTGTTAGGGTTTCAAAATATTCTTAATTACTTCGTTTTTAGGTAATTCTGAAGGGTCTAATTTGATTTTCAGAAGAAGCCGTCGCAAATTTGATATTTTTGATCTCGAGAATGCGAGCAGAGAAGAATAAATCCTGTTCAATAACATTAAAGAAGCAGTAATTCTGAGATAATTCCAATATTTTATTATGGAGGTTACTCGTTTACTCCGCAATTTTTGTTTCCGACAACCTTAATTGGATGATTCGTAAAAATGTTTTGTAATCTGCGGAGTAGGAGGTCGTGGGTTCTCAATTCTGTTTCCAGCAGACTAAACTGATCTTTTTTTCCGACAACCGATCTGTCTCAATATAGAATATCTTGTACAGTGTGCCATGACCTCGCAGCAAGATTTACCTGTATACCATTAATTCTTTCCGAACGAAAAAATTAATTCGTTCTCTCCCGCCATCTTTCATTTTTTTTTGGTTTATAACGCACAACACAAAAAGGATATTCACATCTCAGTTCAATAGTGCAATACAAAAATGGAGTCGTCAGAACGTACCATGAAGTAGCTACGTAACTGAATGACTTCTTAGATATTTTTAAAAGGAATTGTACGTAATCCATGGTACATGCGAGAAATTTCGGACAAAAACGACAACACTGCCCGAGCTGGCAAAAATTTATGTTTGATTACATTGTTATAGGTAAATGAGAAAAGTTCACGGCGAAAACGGGGCTATTAAATCAAAGGCGCATCCGAGAAATATCGAATAGAAACGAAGTCAACACTGCCCCCCAACTAGAAAAAATTCATGTTTGATTACATTGTTAGGCAAATGAGAAAAGTTTACCGCGAATACGGGGCTATTGAAAGTTTTCGTGGACCAACTGCTTGTGGCATTGTAAAAGCAGTCCAAATCATCTCTCATTTAACATCAGTCGAACTGAGTTTTCTCCTTTAGCTTGAAACTTTAAAGTTTGCAGCCAGTGGAGACTTTACCGAGCGATGTTTACTCCTGATCACGTACGCTCGCAAGATTATTCTAATGACTTCTTGTTTTTTCTCATATTGAATCGAATGATGCAAAACTTGTTCCTGTGATTAACTTGTCGGCTCTTCAGTTGACAATAGATCTGAAGCGAAAAGCTATCATAAGACTTCTTCTGTTTACTCAACCGTCTCATCACAGTTAAAAACACATACATATAGCAAACAGTCACGATCAGACTGCCATAATTGGAAAATTTATCGCCTTGCGGGCACTGCTATAATTCCACAGTTTAGATTTCCATTCGTCTGAGCGTCATCCATGAATTCACTACGTCATCACGTGGTTCAACGTTGACCACATCAGGAATTAACAACAATACTGAGCCAATAAGAGTCCTTGTACCATTTGTGTCGCACCTTATTCTTGATTTTTGCGTAAATTAATTTTTAGGGTTTCCTCCTCAAGCGGCTTGACGCAGGGTGCCCTCAAGAAATGCCGAGATAGTTAGCGATGTTTTGATGGCTGTTTGGAAGGCAAACATGACGACGCTTCACTTGTTACTTGACGTCCGCGTCGGCAAATGGTTATGTTTAACCTGGTTTTTGTTAAATGTTCTGGAGACTCAAGGGACGGCATCTCTTAGTGATAGTACTGTCACCAAAGCACGTTGTATTGCCAACTGCTACACTATGGTAAGTTATCGCAAGTCATGTTCAGTGTTAATGAGAGAGGCCGACAATACATCAGCATGAATTCCTTACTACTCATGGCGCGCTTTCGTCTTGTTCAATATTAATCTCATTATAGTCTATGATTACAGCTAAATGTTAGTTATAAACTTTATTCCATTTTCAAATGACAACCTTCAATTACTGCATACTTGATGCGGGAATCCATTGTCTATCTCAAACAGTGACAAATTATTTGGTAACTTGTTAGATATCAAAACCAAATGTCGGCACTGAAGAACTTGCAGAAATTGGTCTCCATTGTGGACTATTATATTGGTCTTGCAAAATAGCGGCATCATCGACCATTTGAAATCTAAATTATCACATTGCCGGTAAGAAAATTACTCATTTAATAAACGGCGTGGTTTTAGTAGGAGACAATGCGGAACTTTTTGAAAAATGGAATGATGTCACTGCTCTGTGAGTGATTTGGTTTCATTTTAAAGTCATTTTGATAACTATGGTTTCTACACTTCATAGCAGCTTCAATAAAACCTTGTAGCACTAATATCAATGATAGATGGGGACACGTTATTTTAAATTAATTATCAGCCTCTAACTATACACAAACCCCAATATTGTCATGGAGTTTGTTGCGCTTGACTAACGATGTAGAAAGTTGAAATTATTCTAGTAGTTTCAGAAGTACGTCAGATGTATAGATGAACTTTGCAATTTCCAACTCTGAAGGAAAGAGACACCTTGTTTGAATTGACGGGGGTTTGAAAAATCGAGTCAGCATTAAATACGAAGATAACAATTAATATGTAATCTCTATGATGGAGTGCACTTTTTGTTATATTGGCCCAAGGGCTGGAAAAGAACTTCTGAGTTTGCAGTTCATTACAGTTTTATACTGGCAGATAAAATTAAAGTACCGTGAAAGCCTAGCTTGTGGTTTTCCAGCTATTTTCTAGCATGGTTTCACGTCATTCTGCTGTTTATTTTTCAACTCTACCTGAGCAGAGTTCAAAATAAACAGAGTTAGTTTTAGGACAAGGGAAACAGAATTTCGAAAAGACGGTAATAAGTGACTGAAAAAACTAAGACAAATCCATCGTTTTGAGTTCGTAAAAACGGGAAATACGAAATAACCGAGTTCAAGATAGCGGGGCCCAAACGCGAAAACAAAACACAACGGAGTTGTTCCTGTTTGGATTGGGTGACAGATGTAATAATCTGGCATCCACTTATGAGTTGTTATCTGTTTGAAAATCATATAGCACGCTAAATAATTGGATTATTTTGTGATGCAAAATGTCCAATAGAACCAAAAACAACACTAAACGCTTATTGTAGATCTTTGCAAAATAAAACATAACAAAGTCATCTTCTTTATTCTCAACAACAATTTAAACTACGCCATAATGGTACCAGATAATCAAACAAATGACAGTGCTTTCGATTTCTGCAAAGAACATCCTTTCAAAGTAACACATTTTCTTCCTTACTGAGCTTATAAATTTAAAGGCTATTTCCGATATTAAACTTTCACGATTTTGCATTTAAGTCACTTAATATTTCTTTGCGTGTATTTCTATTGATTTTTTAACAAAATGTCATAAACTAACAGGTTCAGAATGAAGGTACAAGGTGAAAGACAATTATATTTCTAACAGTTTTGGTTTTATGCCGAACTTGCTTGATTCGCCGCTGCCTTGTGTTGCTCATTACTCGTGTACAACTGAACATCCTGTGCCAGTTTTCTGTCAGTTTCAAAACAAATTTTTCAGTAAGATGACTTTCATTGATGAACATTGATAAATTTGCATGACAAAGCGGTTCTTACAGCAGCACATTTATGCAAAGCTGCCCATTGTTGCTGCGCTTAGTTGAAACTCTACAATTCTTGCTTCAATGCAATACTGAGAACTCCTGACTTATACCCAATGCTCGTTAAGACTGATGTTCACTAGTGAAAAAGCCTAAGAACAAGCAACATCCAGAGGTAGTAAGAGGTTATTTATTACCTGTTCTTCTTGGATATTTATCTAATTAAATGTGCATGCTAAGAACAACATTCCCATTATAGTACCAACTGCATCTGTTTTTTTGTTGGTTATACTTATACCCTTGTGCTAACCAGTTTTCACAAATCTGGGTGAACTTAACAGTCATTTGACTGCTGGAAACGGATGTCTTCTTTTCATGACCGATCGAGCGAGAATGTTTTTATTCGTTTCAAGTTGTTCTGTGTCCGAACATGATAGAACCCTACGCGGTTTTCAGCTATTTTTTTTCCAAGATACGAAATCTAAACGATTTCAAAACACAACAAGACTTACAAAAAATAAGACGTTTAAGAAACTCACCCGGTATTTGTATTTTTTTCATAACATTTTAAATTTTTCTCAAAAATATTAGCTTTATTAAAGCTACCCCATAAATTGGATTAAAGATAAATTAAAGTTTACTTATGTTTGTAGGTGGTTGCCAAAATACAGGTGAAAAATACGACTCCATGATTCTCTTTTTAACCAATCACAGCGAGAGTCATATCTTTTTTATCCAGCAGGTGAAAAGTTCCTGGTTTGCTTCATCAAGCGAAAGAACATAGAGTATACACCTCTGAAATTTGTTCATATCACTTTTAAAGTGATTTAAAAATCGCAATTTAAAAATCAATTTAAAAAATTGTGTACAATTATTGTTCTTTTTCTGAATTGAGAATAACTAAAATAACACCTAATGTCCGTTCGATTGAATTGCTATTCCAGATATACGGTATATTTTCTCACTGAGAATAGTAATACCTAGAAAAATAATAAGTCGCCGATAAGTTCTCGTGTTCGCGGTCTTTGCAAAACAATGAATACAAATTTGACTCCCTCGGGTATAAATTAAAACAAAGGTAGCTTAATAACGACGGCTACACCGAAGACGTCGCCTGGAAAAAAATGGATTCATATTTTACTTTTGAAATACGCAATTATCTAAATCAATGATGGTGCAATAAAAAAATTTCATTTTGGTGATAGAGGGAAATGACGCTTTTTTTATGATTCTATCGAGTTATAACAACAGTCGAAGGTTTACGTGGGTTAATGTTCGCGAAAACGCCCCACAACTGTAACAGCATTTCTCGTCACCACTGTCTCGTTCCCTCAAATGTTCGCTCATATTTTGATAAGCTTATATGAAGACGAGAAAAATGTTTTATATTTCTGAAATGAAATAATGTGTTAGTAGAGATCCCCTTGGATGCAAAAAATGTCCACTGATCATGAAACATTAATTTGTCGTCGCTAACTCGACCAGTGTTGTTTCTATTACAGACTGGAAGTCACGATAACGACTCGGAGAGAACTTGCCAGACTACAGCTTGTCAAGAGGTAATTTGATACCATGGTAGATTTCCGGTAGGAACAATTGCAACGTTATTTTCAACCCGCCTACCCCTCCCCTACCTTTACTCTCTTTTCCTCCTTACATGTCCAACTGAAAGGTTAAGACCCCTCCGATAGTAATGAATGCTCCAAACCAGCAATCGCGTTTTAAACGCCATTTTATCGCGTTTCTGCGTTTGTATTGCGTTTTTAATCGCGTTTTCATTGCGTAGGATCAAATTTGAAGTTTGTTTTGAAAACTGCGTCAAATGCTGCACAAATTAAATCGTAATGAAGGCATAATGTGATAGGTTAATAATTATTGGGAGAGCGTTAATTTATGTATTCTCCTTAGCAGCTAAAAGCCTTGTCAGCTATTTTCTTCCACGATATCAAAAAACTCCATTGCGATTTGTAGTTCAGCCAAATACAACGAATGCTGTCAAAGTAATTAATACTTTTATTAATATGTTTGTGTTATAGTGTTTATCACCATGTGAGAATTTGGAGTCCTCTTTAACTGAAATACAGTGCCTGCAAACCTGTGTAAGTAGATAACATTAGCTTTGTACACCTTTGAAACAAAGCAACGGATGAAAAGTAGAACAGCTAAAACTACGTCGTGCACGGCAATGGAACATTTAGTTCTCTTTTACTCGCTTTACCGATTCCAAGAGTACGTAACAGCTCTAGCTTGTGTTAAGCCTTCGGCTGAGCGGTTCTATCTCTCTCTTCATCCTACGGAATAGATTTTTTACCAACAAATGCACACTGTTTGAAGGCGAGATTGAGAGTTCCTGGCCATGTTTTTAAGTGCGCTTACATTTCTTGATTACATTTACTTGGATTCCACTTCATATGGCCGGGTTATCGCTGCGAAAATTGGCACTGATGACATGAAGGCTACTTAAAGTATAATAGGGTTTGGATAGGGT
The DNA here is from genome assembly GCA_019787425.1 of Platygyra sinensis. NCBI lineage: Eukaryota > Metazoa > Cnidaria > Anthozoa > Scleractinia > Merulinidae > Platygyra > Platygyra sinensis. Next base: position 19,621 of record JAHPZR010035269.1, read on the forward strand.
TTAACAGATGGCCGACAATTGGTCCAAATTTTTAACTCTTTGCTGATTGCTGGGATATGCGATCTGCAAAATTGACTGATAGCGAACAGATTGGCTGAAATCATAACTCATACAGAGAGAAATCCCCAAATATAACTGATAAATGAAGATACAGCAGTCCCATCCAGAGAAGTATGATAGTAGAACCTCGCCCGTATAAATAAATCACTTCCCTACTTCATTGATCGATCTTTTAAAGCAAGATATTACTTCTTGACACAATAAACAAGATGTCACAACGATGCTCGTGAACCCAGGCACGAGGATGTCCGTTTTTTCTTATAATTATAGTGGATCGAGATACGAAAAGAAAGCCGCAGCGCCAGTGAAAAGATCGAGCACGAGATCGCCACTTATGCATCTAGGCATTTTATTTCGCTTCGCCTTTTCGCACGCTTAGAAAAAAACAGGCTGCCACCGTAACTACTCTATCTTCGACTGAGGTACGAGGGAGTGACTTCACTGCATTCAAGAGGGGCCATAAGGAATCACAGGACCTGTTACTACCACTTCATGTAATTCCTGGTTATCAGGCTATTGACTTCCCTTCACTTGCAGTTGAACTCAAGTACTTGCAACGCAAGCTGCAGATTCTTGATGCATATAAGCAACTTCTCCTCAATATTGCATGGAGATGGATATACACCACCGACACCTGGAATACCAACAGTCACAAACAAGTCTTTCACCTCAATCTCACTGAAGTGGGATCCTGTGCAGAATACGACTGGTACGGCTGTGTACTTGATAGCGATGAGCATAACAGGAGATGTGGTTCTGACTCATTACTTTTCACAGGTGCGCTCAAACGCTCCGTCGGCAAAGAAATATGAGTGTTTTATTGTCATTCGTCTTGATAATAATTATGCCCCTAGCCAATATTAACAAATTGCCTTGTTGTGTGCACCTGAACCGGAGTCTGATGTTCATTTTGTTGATGCCTTAGGTGTTTACAATGCCACAGGCCATGATAGAAACACACCTCCTGTGCGCACTAGTTGATAGGGGAAATCCAAGCATGAGAGGTACCTATGATGGATTGTACTACAAATTCCGCATAGCGGTGCTTACTGAGAATTCGTCTATCAGTTACGGGACACAAACAACTAAAATATGTAAGTAGTTTGTGACATAATGATGATAATTCTTCATAGTAGCTCTCAACTTTGATCACCTTCGTTCACAACAATTTTGTTTTTGAAAAAACAAAAAGCACCGCGATATCGTTTTATGGGCTAACGATTACTCAACTTAAGGTCATTCCCCAGTATTGCATTGCGCATCCCTACTGCGCATAATTTTACGCGTGATTAGCGCGCGCGCATTAGAAAATGGCGGATTTTTCTTTACGGCTGGACCTCGCCAAAGAAGTAAATCGTCATTTTCTCGAAAACGACTGTGGTGACCCATCATTTTTTCGGTTGTTTTGAATTGAGAAGTAAATTTCTCTATGTAAAATAAATATGGGCCAATTCTCAGTGTTGAGCAAAAAACAATCGTCAGAAACGTGAATTTAGCAAGCAATCGTGACTATAATAATGGTGCTATTATAAGGATTTATATGGAATAAACAAGGTGCTGTTGCTCCTAAACGAACATGGGGACCCCTCATTTTTATTTCAAAATTTAAGTTTCTATAATAAAAACAATCAATTGGCAAAGTTTGAGAAAAATCTCAGTGTAGGTTCTATTTCAGTGGAATGACCTTAAAACAATCCCTGAGGCAAAGGGGAGTCGAGACGGATGTCCCTACGGATATCTCTGAATATACATTGAACTCTCCAACTCATTTCTGATTGGCCGAAAGCGTACAGTGAATTTTCGAAATCAGCGCCCGTAACGCCATAACTGCAGATTATGCAACAATCATGTCAAGGACACTCAAGGTTACGGGTAATCATGTCATGTATGACTGTAATGTATGATTTCTAAGGGTAATCATGTCAGTGAAGAAGCAGAAGCATGACTTCCAAGATTTTGCGTTCAATCTATTTTTTGGGTTTGTGTGATATCCAGAATGATCAAGGTCTCGGTAAGGGTTACCTCAACCTTGATTATTCTGGATATTGCAAAAACCTCATCCAATAATTGTTTATTAACACTATTAGCATGGAGAAGAACTCATTTGGTGCGGAGAGAGATCAAAATTCTTATGAACGTGCCACTCTCAGTCAATCAATCAATCGATTGGGGAGGCAGCGTGGCCGAGTGGTTAGGGCGCCGGACTTGAAATCCGGAGGTCGCGGGTTCAAGTCCCGCTCTGACCACTAAGCTGGAGTTGTTTCTCGGTGGACCCTTGTTCAACTCCTCGGTCATGCTTGTAAATAGCCAACTGGTCTGCCTCCCGCCAGTTGGGATTTTTAAGCCTGTTATGTTCATTTAAAATATTTGTTTCCTTCCGTTTGAGTGGCATGCCTGTGAACTAGCTAGGTGTAGCTAAGTGCATGACCACTATAAACAAACATTTGACACTTGACATTTGACATTGATTGATTGATTGATTGATTGAAAGATTGGCGATCATACCACCCACAAATGTAAGACCAAACAATGGCACATCGATCGGGAACGCTAACGACGCTGAACAACAATCCTGTTCATTTAATCTAATCTTCATCAGCAAATTTAAAGCCTCATTCAACGATTTCTTGATATTGACACTTTAACCGGTTTAAACCTCACAAGGACTACTGAAGGAACACTCCTCACAGCCATTCTTCCTTATTTTCAGCTCTGCCGCAGCCTTCACCAGTCAGTAACATAACATCTCCAAGTTTTGAATATGAAGGCTCGAGAAGAAAAGTGAAATTGACAGTGTCTTGGATTCCACCAGAACGTACGTATTGTGTATTTAGAAACAAAATACATGACTTATTTAACAGTAATTGAATACAATGTTCCCCTTAAGAACTAATGAGTCACTCTAACTATGTCTCTAAAATTTTCATGTCTCATCATTAAGGGCGCGTTCGTTTGGGATCAATCTGAAATAAGAATAATTGGAATAATGCAAGTAAGCGTTTGTTTGGGAGCTATTCTCATTCCGGAATACCTGGATTTCCATTCCGGCTATTCTGCTCCCAGGAGCAGAATAGCCGGAATGTATTCCGGAATTTATTCTTATTCCGGAATATCCCAAACGAACACGCCCTAAAATCAAAATTGTTTTCTGTTTTTCTGGACTCCGCGCTGAGAAGTTTGATCTAAAAGTTTTGGCCAGCTTGACTTTCCTTCTTAAGAAACTTAGAAAAAAAACTAGATAAATATGCTAACATCGTTAACTCTGGCTTCCTATCACTTCGCAAGTATTAAACACAACAAAATCGTCTTTGCTTCTTTGAGTATCCTTGCTATCCAGTAGCATGCTGTTTGTCTCACCATCGAGATTCTGTTCATGCAGATACACACATGTAAGCTCGTCTTAACCGTGCCACAGTCTCTTGGTAGTCATAGCTCTGTCAGTGTTTTGGTAGTCTGAACTCATATATGGTGAACTTTGTCTAATTTGGCTAACTTTCAAGCTATAGAATTCGTGGGCCGACCTCTTTCTGAAAACGCTCGACATCTTGTCGTGTAGGCCTACCACAAATAACATGTGCGTTTGCGTGTGAGTTTCCAAAGCTTTCTTCACAAAACTTCTGTAAAGCGAGAAAAAAGTCCGAGAACCGAACGCATCCATTAATAACACCTGCAATCATGACTCACCCCCGCCTCCACCAGTCGCCTCCATCCTCTCCCCCAATTTGGCGACCAAGACAAAACAGCTTACAATATGAGACTCGGGCATTCCTGCCAAACCCCGAGTAGTAAAAAGCATCATGGGCTCCTTTAAAAAGTCAATATGGCGGACTGATGTTTTTTGTTGTTGTTGTTTCCGCGGGTGAACCTCATTGCAGTAACGTATAATAATAGTCATGAGGAAAATGCGTGGCAAAATATTGACGTATAGTGATGAGTAGCTTATCTAGAAATCAGACTTGAAACGTTAAAATGCTTTTTACATTTTGTTTGTTAAAACTACTTAGTAGTGAAAACGTCTTGAACTGTAAAGCGGTAGAGGCTTCGCCATTTTAACAGTTAGTTGCGTCAAATTAACTTAATTATATACATATGTCTTTCCCACCTCAGTTATGTCTTTAATCCCATGAGGGATTTTCTATTTTTGTGTTTTTTTCTCTTAATAGAATCTCAACATGTTTCAAGCTACGCTATAATCTGGGATCACGAATGCCGTTTTTCAGAAACTGCCCCCGTTTCTCCGCTATTGACAACAACCGGGGTAAGTGAAGATCTCATAGCTCTACTAAGGTTCTATTACCAGCCACTATTCAGGAAAGGAACTCTCCCTTTCTTTTCGGGGAGGAGCGTTGATCGGACTCAACTGCAGTGCCGGTAACTTACACCAGGGAATACTGCTGAGGTTTTTTCACATTATTTTCCCATATATTGCACAAACATTTTAAGTTAACTCTTAACAGTAAAATAGAGAACATCTTTCTCCCGCATTTCAACGAGATTTTGAGAAAAAGAAAATTACGTAAGACTGGAACCTAGTTCTCCATCACGTTTTGGCTTAAATTAATATCATTGAATAATTAATAAGATTATTATTATTACAAAAACTAATTTATTTCAACTCTTTTTTAGTTATAGCCATCCATACAGGCTTTTTGTTTTACATTTAATGAGTTCTTTCTGCTTTTTCCCGCATGTATTGGCATTTTAGTTTCTATGAGAGCGCGGTTTCTATTGTTCTCCATCGCTGGACAGTGCGCAATGCATCCTGGCCAAAACTGGTTCTTTAGATTTCACCTACAAAACACTATCTAACAAATAAGAAAGAAAGTTATCTTGTAAGTTTCCCAATGGCAAATAATTCCAGACAAGATTAACAATATACCATGATTGGTTCCTAAGTCAATATCCAGCTTAGAGTCTAATGATATTTTTAATATTTTGTTCTTATTTACTCTGAACAAATACGGACTATGTGGGAGTGCTGTTATTTTAGCAATGTCATCATAACTTTTAACATCTTTAATTTTCTGCAGTCTCCTCAACCCAGTGGATCTATCAACTTGGATAAAAAACTAACGAAATGCCGCAACTACACGTTAAAGGTAAAAATAATTTTAGATCTCTTTATTTAACAGTATTGGAAAATGATTGCTGTCGGGTAGATTTCAGTTGAAATGCAAATAGAGTTTGCACTAAGACAAGTCAAGGTGACGGGTTAACAATGGATGTCACTTTCTCGAGGGCTTATAATCTATGATACATTTTGTTTTGACATTTGGCTTGCTTGACTGATCTCCTCACGCTGGTGTATATTTGCTGTGTTATGTTGTAAACGGTTCGATGATAAACAAATAACTTGTAAGACTAAACTCAACGGTTGTCCCTACTAAACGCACCATGGCACTACTTTGACAATGTCATGACGAAATTCATGAACAATAACAGGACAGAGGCATGAAAAACTGACGTCAATTTGTTAAATTTTGCACATTAAGGAGGGGCGGCTGGGCACACTATACTAACTATGGCCTCCGGATCGAGTGGTTCGGTTTCGAGCCCAGTCGGGGACCGTTCCGTTGTGTTCTTAGGCAAGACTCTTAACTCTTAGTGGCTGAAGAGAAGCAAACGACAAACTTAATGCTGTGTGCGAACTTTACGAAAAGCATCCCGTCTCTTAGTAATTTCGGTAATGTAAACACAGCGAGAACAAAGAACGAGCAATAACCAGTGGAACATTTTCATTGCAGGTTTATGCGCTCTCTCAGTGTATACCTAGCAGTGTAACAATGATTACTTATGAATATCCTGGTAAGACATAGCGACGTAACTGATATTACTAATATCAGTTACGGGAAATACTTTGTACGAAAAATGATTTTTCATACAAAGTATTTCCCGGTTTGTGATTGGCTAAAACCACACGCATAATTCACCATAACCAGATGCTGTTGACCGAATTTGGGAAGAATTCGAACTTTGTCATATTGAACCAATGACGTCAAAAGTGCAGCCCGCTGCAGAGAATGTCTTAGTATATCTAGTTAGGACATTCTCTTTTCTTTGCAGCCCGGCAGACTAGCCACGTAGCTGAATTAGCCAATCTGGATAAACAAAGCTTATCCACCTAACTAATCAGAGATTGGTAGTTGCCTCGCCATTATGTTTAACTCGGCACTTGATTTAAATATCTGCACGAATGCGGAGGTTTCCCGCTGTTAGTTGTCACTTAGGAAAGTAATGTTTCAGCTCGTTCTTTTGATCTGGGTTTCATAGGCCTCTTGCACTAAGAGGTCACGTGACTAATGCTTCCCTTAAACAGTGAGTTGTAATCTTGCTGATGCCAAAAATTGACAGAACACATAAAAATTATCTTACACCCGAAATTTGAGAGGAAACGCATTTAAGGGAGATATTTTATGGTACTTTGATTTTTCAACAAAGTATTATGATTTCTATTGGCCGCCATGTTGGAGGGCAAGAGTACGCCCTCCAACATGGCGGTCAAAACTTCTTTTTGCTTATATCTTGTTAACTGTTTGATAGTTACGTTCAGATGAGCTTTAAACGTTACCACATCATCTTTTCAGCGTTTTCCTTAAAGTTTAAGTGCAAAATATGTGTCAAAAAACGGTAATTCATTTAATTTTAAAAAAGCAAGTTTTGGTAACGTGACCAGCTACGGACTTTCTCATTTTGAGCAAATGGCGCGGGTTTGAAAAACCAAATCACTATTATGTTTAAGAGATGACCCGGTAATAGTGTTTCGGAGGCAAAATCGGGTAACTTTCATTTTCATAAAAACGATGTCGCATGACCTCTTAGTGCAAGTGGCCTATTGAAAGCCCATAACCTGCAATCGTTAACAATGAGTTTCTGTAGACTTACAAAACAAAGTTGGAATTTTTTACTGTTGTATCACCGAATCCCGACAGGACCTTCTCCAATTTGGCTTGATAAGTTAGTTGGTAGAGCACTGCGATACTATCTCAGAGGTCATGGGATCGAATTCCGAATGGGTTTACGCAACTTTGTCATTTCTTTTCTCACAGGCTGCAGAAATATCACCAGTTATCCCAAAGACCTCTGCTACGAGTGTAAGATAGACTTTATTTATCTCTGTATTCAGTTCTTGTCCTCTGCATCTAGACCAGACCGTTGGCTCGGTTTCAATCCGGCTTACAGGCTCGAATTGTCAACGTACTTAGATTATGGTTAAGTTTCAAGTTGATTTGTTTTGCAGTCGATCCTCCTGATTCCCCAGACGACGACAGGAAAGTGAGAAACGTCGGCTATACTGTGATATCGATAGATGATGCTTACAGATTCAATATCAATGTAACATGGGATCCGCCTATCTACCCTTATAAACAACTAGACAATTACGGTGTCATCTGGAAAAGACAACATGCAAGTCCCTGGGAATTTAAAGCTGGGAGATCTGCCGTAAGATATTTTTACCCTTTCTTCTTTCACTGCTCTTCTCGAGCTTAGTCACCATTTGCCCCCCTGCCTCGTCCCCAGTCGCCCGCGCGAAAATAAAACGTATAATGATTAACTAGTGAGGAGGGCGCAGAAACTCCTCACTCGCTACCAACTCCCGCTCGCGCATTTTTGTTCTCTCCCAGTCTTCCAATTGCTCTTTGCGCTAAGAAAATATTAGAAAAGCCTGTGGAGGAGGCAGGGTTTGCCCCTAACCTTTTTACGTTGGTCGTTTGTAATCCGTGCTAATCTTCTCCATCCTTCTCCATCCTTGTTCCTTCATGGATGTTTAACATCTCTTTGGTGTTTTCCAATCTTAGTTAACTACTTCCTTTAGGTGTCTTACAGTTTAATAGTAGTGGTTTTTTTAAGTGACCAAAATAACCCAATACGGTGACTGAGGTGTTTAAACTCCCCCTGATCTTTCCTGCTCCTCGTGTTTTCATTTTAGTGTCATTTAAGCCGTTCTATAATGACAAACCAGGGGTTTAATTAGCTGACTACTGTTGTGAAGTTCAAATCAGGACAATGTTTGTGAATCAGTGTGCACGGTCAGGCTTTTAACTCGTGGCCTTGAAGAGATACATATGCCAGTTATTTGCCGGCTGGGAGGTCCCTAAAGTGAAAAACTGTAACCGAGGTCTTGAAAATGCTGCCCGAAGCCGCAGGCAGAGGAAAGCATTTAGTCAAGCCCGAAGTCACAGTTTTTCACCATATGGACCGATCCTAAGCCGGAAAATAACTTATTAATATTTTTCTGCGATAAATTGGCTTACAAGTGAGCTTACGCAACTTTGTCATTAAATTAGCCGGGCTTACGTGCCGTCTACAAACCATCGTAAAAAAATCGTAAAAAAACAAACGAGCGCGTAACTCAGATGTTAGAAAAAGAAAGATGTATTAACGCTGGTTCTCACTAGGGCATAAGCATAAGCTGGCATACACAGAAGAAGTAAAATGTTGATAATTAGCACCTTTTATTTGGGAAATTTCCAACAAAAGGCGCTAATTATCAACATATCTTACTGCGTCTTCGTATGTCGTGTTATGTTTATGCTTATGCGTTAGTGAAAACCAGGCTTTAATGAGCAGATTTATTTCGAACTACTTTATGATAGTTGAGTTCACCAAAATTGTTTTTTTCGGTGTGAAATTCTCAAGCAGTTTAAGGCCTGGGTCAGTGATGTAAAGTAGCAATATGGTTGGACAGCTATATCTGTTGTTACATTTGTTTTACCAAGCTGAACTTTTCCCTGATTATAAAACTCGACGTCCTGCCTTACCTTAGCATATTCCCTTGACCCCATGACATATCACGTGATCGTTTTGTCAAAAGTTGGTAAATCGGCAAATTGGTGGCGAATGTTCGGTCTATTAATCAATAAATGAGCGTTTTCGATGCAAATTAAAATTAATTACTTTGCTATGTTTGGAATGATCTTCCTTGTTTTCGTTTTTAGAAGATATAAATGATCAAAGATCAATTTTTGTTGAAGAAGACGACCTTTCACCTATAAAATTTTTCTGTGAAAAGAGGGACGGTCATTCCAAACGTGAGAGGATGAAAATAATTGACCTGCATCTAAAATGTTTTTTCGCGGGATGATATTACTAAAAACCGCCACCAATTCCTCAAACAATGGCTATTTCTGCTAAACGTCACGTGACCTGTTAGAAGTACCAATTTTTAAAATGTTCAGGACGTTTTAACCGAACTGTGTGCTAAATCTGGTTCCATCGCCATTTATACCTTCAAAAATATAACTAATTAATTATTTTTTACCAGTATAAACCTTTGAGTCGTGGGAAGTTTGAACTGAGTTGCACTTACAAAAACAATTCTTACTGTATAGACTTAGGTCACCCTAAAAGCGGAGCTTCTGTAGCCCGATTAGGCTAACCCAGGATAAGGTTGAATTGTGATTTGAGTTTTGTAACTTTGCAGTGAGGCTTTCTACATATTGTGTGGCCTTCTATTTTGATTTTAATAATCGCAAAACCCGATACACAAAAAATTAAGCTGTAAACAAAACAAATATTCGTAGAGAAGAAACAGTTATAACTTGGTTTACTTTTAAACCTGGATTAGTGTCGATTAGATTTGACAGGCTTCCGAACAACCCGGCTGTTTTTTTAAACAAGTTAACCTGACTTGAGCCCGCGATTTAATCGAAAACCAGTACTTGTTCAGCGGTCAATATAAATAAAACACGAAACAAACACTTATGGGTTTCTTTTTCTTTCCCATATGAGTATGGGGCTCCGTTTGGTGGCCCCTCGGGCCGCCGGAGCTCCTCTATCATTCGTTGCGAATCACTCGAAATTAGACTTTTCTACCGCAAATTAGGTAGCTTAAAGCGAAGAAATTCGCTAATTGAATTCGAGACAAATTCTCTTAAATAGAGCGACCATCAGAGAGGTAAAGTCGACTGCAATCTAGTTCACTTCTTTTTGTGCTTAAATTGTGCGGCGATAGAAACATGCAGGATTTTGAACCGTTACCTTTGCCCCCTTACCTTTGCACGCAATAAAACAAATTATGCACACGTTTTAACTTGCTTTATATCTGTTGTTGTATAATGTTCATCTTTGTTTTCGTATCTCAGGTAACGTCATATGTAATAGGACCTTTGAGACCCGCGGAAATTTATGACATTACAGTAAGAGAGAGTTTCTTATGATCCATGTTCAAAATTAGTGACTCAGAAAACCGTTTTAATAATCGGTTTTGCGTACCTTGTTCAAATGTATGATCATTCATCTTTTCACTTGTAATGAAATCTCCGTTTGTGTAGCAATTGGTTTGCTCCCTCGTAACTCTATATTTGTCTTGATTGTTATCAGCTTATACCGAACTTCGAGGATTCAACTCCAGGAGGCCAAGACACAAAATTTCCAATACCTACTCCCTGTAAGTAAAGGAATTATGATCTCAGAAATGCAACATCCCCATCAAATATCCTGCCAATGGCTTGATATGTTCTGGTGTTGTGGTGTACAAAGCGATGACTATTAACTGAAAGACCCAACAACTTTTCAGCAGTAGGAACTATCCACTGACTCCTAAACTGATCATGTACTAGAACATAAGGGCATCTCGCACCAGCTAAATTTGTTCACAGCAGTTCAGAGTTCAAAATAATTGCTAGTTTGTTTAACCTATAGTTAATACTATTCGATGTAACAGTTTATCTGATGTAAGGAGGAAAAAGGGAATATCACCTGGAAATATCATCTGATATTCCCCAGTTTGGGTTGTATCAAGCGACATGTTTAGACCATTGCAATCGCGTGCTAGAAAAAAGTATTTGATGGTTTGTGATGTTTTTAATTCTGTTTTGTTTTATGGTTGTTTTTATTTTGTCTTCGTTTTCGTTTTCATTTCTGCTTCTGCTTCTATTTCTGTTACGGTCTCTGCTTTTGTTTTTGTTGTTGTTGTTGTTGTTTTTGTTGGTTTTAGGGATTATCATGATATGTCAGTTGTCTCCACAGCTATTGACCCTCATAACGTTGCTGTCCGTAACTTGGTGGTTACCGATTTTACCTTTTCACGCCAAACCGGAACATTTGACTTAAACATCACTTGGCTGAAGCCTTCTTTTAACTACAGTCAAATGTCATCGTACAAACTTTCATATCAAGTGAATGGGGGAAACAAGATCATGACTAAAACGGTGGGTGTATAAATACAATCGATGATATTAAATCTAGCTGTTATTAACTGACCAGGAGGTCACTATGGGAGAGTCGACCAAGGTCGACAGACCGTCAAACGTAACGAGATCTGCATACACTGCCGAGGTCAAGATTCTCCCATACAGACCGAGTGCGGTTAATAAGATGTTTACTGTATTATATGGCAAACAAGAGAAAATGCAATTCGTTTCATGTAACTGGGCTGTAATTGGTGACATTTTGCTCGCGAATAGTGATAAGAAAGTTTGCTCGTCCCCCCTCTTTTTTTTCTCGTCAGGCATTTCAGCGCTTCCTTAGATAAATAATTTTAGAGAAAATAGTCAATATTTTTTTATTTCAGTTTGCCTCTTTTTTCACTGTAAAACGTGTCCGTCCTACATGGAGAAACTAAACACAGAAAGGCTGATCGTACGGTTGGAGTTAACTGTTTTGTTTTGTTTTGGAAAATACAAAACAGCTAACCCCAACCGTACGATCAGCCTTTCTGTGTTCAGTTTCTTCAAGTCTTTAAATTTGTTGATCAGAACCTACCAGGTTCCGGTACTTTTGATTTGTCCGTTGGCCCTTTCTAAAGTTTAAAGTTTTTTGGTCTACATGGGAAAGTCTAGATGGTGGTCAATATCGATTTCAGCCAATCAAAGTCTTGAATTCGACGGTAGTTTCCAGTCCTTGTGAGACACAGCCATGTAATAACCATAATAAAAGCTATAAATTATAAACCACCTCGATTTCTTTGTTGTGTGTTCGTATGCAAAACATTCCGTTATCTCGCTTTACTCTAATTTTTTACCATTCGTTACTTCTTTTTTATTAACACAGGACAAACCCTACTACACTATACATGGAATTTCACATGGACAACCTGTTGCATTTAATGTTAGTTTATTATGCCTAAAACTAGTTTAAATTATGACCAGTAGCTACACATCAATTCATCAACAATAGCTATTACATATTTCAGTCTAGCATCTCGTGCAATTCAAGCTCTTTTTAGGTTACACATGAAAAGGAAAAGATCGTCTGCCGGATTTGAGATTAATGTTTTCTTTCAACAGCAAGTCCAAATACTAGTTATCATAGATTTCCAAAAAAAAAATCTTTTCTGAATCGCTTCAAGTTACCTTATTGTTAAAAAGTGTTGCTGAGATTTGGATAGTTCACTGAACAAGCAGTGATCAGTGTCTCTATTCATCATATTTCGCCGCACCATCGTCGTTGTTGATCTGTGCTTTATCTTCTTTGAGGCCATAAACCATGAACGGCATGGCGAAACTTTTTTTTTCTGTTTTCTTTTGCTTTCTTTTGTTTTTTTGCTTTGTTGTTGCTGTTTGATCCTGTATCAACGGAAGTTAATGAATAATTTTTGTGTCATGTTATCTGTATCAGATTACACCTGAATATTCACATGATTGGATCAAAGGAGAGAAAACTCTGGCCAAATCCAGTGCCCCCGGTTTGTAAGCTTACCTCTTTAGGGCATATTTAGCATTGCTTGAGTAAGCTAAAACATTACTTGCAAAAATTTCGGAAGAAGTTCATCAGTACAGTAGCTCCAAAGTTCTTATTTTCCATTATGGAGGGCCTGTAGTTGAGAAACGTCTTGAGATACTAAACGGCTTGAAAGAATTTCGTGATATTTTCTCGTCGGTGTATTCTAAAACCTTTAGGGTGCAATGAAACTACCAGTTCGCGAATGTTTTTTTAGTCTAACCTTTGTTTTGTATGCGTACATTTGCCCAAGATGTTTCAGCAAAGTGTCCGAACTTTCTCTCCGAAATGAAATAAAAAAAGGTCCGTAGCTTTTTGCAAGTAATGTAATCAATGTTGCAGATATCTAAGAACGTAAGGTATCAGATTAACCCCTCACCCAGGCCCACTGAAAATATATCAGAAACGAGACAACATGAATCATAACATCCCCATACAACAGCCCTCAAGGGTTGGAATTGTTAGTTTCTTTGCAGGTCCAAAGGTTGACAAGTTCTCAACTAGCAAATATGGAATCTCGCTCAACCTCTAAGCTGTGCATGATTGTTTCTATCTGTTTTGCTGTTTTCCTATAACACCATATAAGATTTTAAATTTCAACGGAATTCAATGGCACTATATAATTTTACGTAACTCTTTGATGGTGCACTATAGTTTTTCGAGTCAGGTTCCATTTGCAATAGCAAATCAAAAAATTGGTTTGTAAGATATAAATAATTATAATCCATCAAATCTTTTTGCTCGCGCGCGACCGAATATACCCCAATTTTCAAAACTGCGCGCGTTGCGTAAAAGATTTGAAGGATAATAAACACGATAGTCTCCATTTGGGACGAAAATATGCTCGGATATTTGTCCTTGGATATTATCTGTTCCTCGAAGCTCACAGTTTTCCTCGAGCTACGCTCTCGGAAAACTGTTCGCTTCTCGGAACAGATAATGTCCGCGGACAAATTACTAGCATATTTTCGCGCCAAATGGAGACTATTGTTTATATATTGGCCCAATAAGGGGTGAACAATTTATCTTAATGTAACTATATTATTGTCAACTATGTTTTAAGACACGTTTGTAAACTGAATTTGTTTGTTCTGTTCCTTAAGTACCGCCTGATGAAGAGATTTCTGTACAGCAACTGCAGCAAAAAGGGGATTTTGTTGAAGACAAACAAACTAACACATTTGCAGTCAACTTCACTTGGAAACCACCATCATTCCAACTTAGAGACGTGCTTTACTATAACCTGTCATACGAGTTCTCTGGCTACCCACGTGATCAATTACCTTGTTCTTCAATGGTAAAGGGCGCGAGATGCACGATAACCAGTGTGGTGAGTGAACTTTGAGCGTGAAATTTAATTTTAGTTTATTTGCTAATATAGAATACAACAAGAAATAACAATCATTACATAAGAATCAGCTCCCAAGCTTATTTGCACTAAGATTATATATAGTACCTTTGGAAAAAAAATCGTCATTGGATACGGTCCTTTTCTTGTTAAATAATGGTAATTGAACTGAGTGGAGTTTACTTTAAAGTTGAAAACTCCAACCCTGAAGATAAGGCATGTACGACGTTTATGTTAATATGAGAAGTAAAAAAAGAACGAACTATTGAAAATTATTTTGTCCTATTAACAGAAAGAGACGAAATTCCAGTTATCAGGAATACTTCCACAAGATCGAGTCATCATTGAGGTATGCTTGCATAAAAGAAAAATTACACTGTAAAATAATTTCATCTTGTTTTAAATAGAACAATCAAGAAAAAAGATCAGGTTGTGGGCGAGAAGGAGAGTAAATGTCTATGTTATAAATCTACTTATCCATCTACTTTTTTTTTATTTTTCCTACAATGATAAAATGAGATGAAAAATGGATTTCGCTTCACTGCTCAGTTTGCCTTTGCAGGTAACGCCTGTTTATAACGACAAATATATATCGGGAGTAAAGCGACACACAGAAGAAATGGCTCCGGGTGAGTTATCAAGATTTTTTATGTGTGTGCTCTTGACTAATCAAAATAGTAAAACTAATCAAAGTGTTGTAGGTTGTTTGTTCAAAAAAAGGCTTACAAAAGGATGGGGGGAGAGGGGTCACGGGCACCCACCCCCCCCCCCGGCCTTCCCACCTAACTACACTCTTGATAAAAACTGATACATTTTGTAGATAGCACGTACTGTATTGTGAGGTACAGTGGCCTCCTGGCACTTGTCTCCGGATTGAGGGGTCTGGGTTCGAGCCCTGGTAGTGACATTGTTTTGCGTTCTTGGGCAAACCACTTTACATTTTATGTCTCATAAGAAAAATATCTCAAAATCGCTATATTCACTTATAAATTTACCACAAAAATACTACACCTCATCGAGAAAGTGGAGAGACTCTTGACAGTGTCCAGCAGCTTGTTTCATTGATTCTAATCACAACTTATCATTCCAAATTACGACCGCTCTTTTATGTGGCTCTGATAGCTCCGTTGATACAGCGTTGCACCGGTAACCCAAATGTCCTGGGTCCGAGTCCCGTTCAAAGTCCAATTTTTTTCAGGTCATTTTTGTGACTACTGCGCTTGCGCAGCAGTCACTATTGCCATCGTCTGAGTTTTCCGAAAGTAAGTAAGTAACAATAGAATATACTTCGGAACCGATCAGCACAAGAAATATCCATCTTGCGGTCTCTCGTGAGTCCTTCGCATCACCGATGATTGACCGAGAGTCGTCGATGGCAAACGAAGATCTCTGCTGCCTCCTAGCCTGGAGGTATCCTTCCAAATCGAGGTGAGTTATTTAATGTTTTACAGCATTGTCATTTACTTCTGCTCACACCTTTCATATTTTGTTTCCAACTGATCAGATGAAAGGTTGCGTGAGGATTTAGGACGAGATAAACCTCAAATATTTAGGATACTGAGTATTGATTTAATGTCGACGTGTATGAAAACAAGCGTAAGCATGTAAGTCTTAACAATCCTTGCCGACAGTGGATACTCCATAATTTTAAAAGTACCTTTAGCCTCGTATGGGAAAAAATGGGCCTCTCTGTTGGAGGAATATTGCGTTATGTGAACGGTGCCTCTTCGCACAAATTTATATCGAGCTTCGATGTTTCAAAATTGCGCCATCAATGTGAAAGCTCACTGTGTACTTGTGAAAGACACGAAACAACTAGTTCAGATAACTGATATCGTAATGATCGTAGTGGAAATCAGTCATCTGCTGTGGAACTGCTGTGGACAGACTGTCTGTCATAAAGCTGTCAAAATAGTTTCTGAGTTAGTTTCTGCCGCACTCCTTCGCAGCCCCTATCTTGTTTAATATTGTGATGTCGAGGTGGCCTCTCCCATAAGCCGGGTGGTCTCCTTGCCTAACAAGGTCTCCTCGCCTAACAACTTGCTGTACATTATTATTGTTATTATTATTATTTATTTTTTTTCTTTTTTAATTTGTTGTAATATAAAGGCAAATAAATGATGATGATGATGATGATGATGATGATGATGATGATGATGATGATGATGATGAATTGTAAACAATCGACTTTTGAATCAGTCTAGAGACAGCGAACCATCTAGACTAGCTGGTGATGGAGTTTTTTTTTTTTTCTTTTTTCAGGATGTATGGTGGTCCCACGTTTCATTGAAATAGTAGGGCGCAAGGCGTTTGATCAATATTTTAGGGAACATCCCACGAGATTTACTGAAATCAAATTTGTCACGCTCTCGGATCGGAGACATACATGTAATCCAATCCACTTATTGCAGAATCAATGTTATGGATGTAGGTCACATAAATAAATTACACTATGTATCAACAGCACCATTCAACTTTTGTACCAATGTCAGCTGTCACTTACTTTTTTGGTGATGTTTGAAACTAACTCTACTCTATCAACAGAGAATGACTGTTGTGTTAACTGTAAAGTTTCTCTTCGATATCAAGAAAAAGAATTATACAAACATTTAACCTACCTGCTTTGAGAGAAAAATAATGAGTTACAAAATTTCACATTATTAATATACAGTAAACACCTAGTTACATGTATATCTAGCTACAAATGCTAACATATATCTTACATTGTGTTTCATCATTTTTTGGGATAATATGTGCCATTAATACTTGGGATCATGTATCTTATGGGAAGCCTCGATTGGCATATTGACCGATGTATCAGTCGAGCCATGATTGGTTACCTGTGTGGCAGTGTGATTTCCGGTCAAAGAAATGCCGCGAGATGATGGCGACTGATGAGGCGAGCGAAGAGAGCGAATTTTTGTCAGCTTTAAATGCTTCTCTTGAGAGTTTTTTTCACAAAACTCTCAAAGATGAACAAATATAATGCTTTCATAGAATCGTATGCCATGGGAGATATGTTTTGGCCGTGCTACCGAGGGAATTCGGCAAGAGCGCTATATATCAGTTAATTCCAAAAGTGCTGTTTCATATGGGCAGTACAGCCAACGCCATATCAAAATTCAAAAACCACCGTTGCTTTTTGTTGGCTTACAAAGAGGAACGGTACCTTAACCAACTGACACGCTAGACGCACAAGGATAGCATTTCTTGTTCTGCCTCTGAAACTTACTCATTTACGAACGAAACAGGAGGATACGTTTTACAAAATTAACCATATTTTACTCGGCCGTACTGCACAGTACTGTATGTAAATTCACGCTGTTCGTGCCTTGTGTAATTCCCGCCCACGAAGCGATTTCCGGTAATTCCGCAATAGCCCTTTTCACGGTTAGCTCTGCTGATTTGCATTACAATAAAATCTGGCATGTATGTGAGGCAATTTCGGGCTATTTTGCAGTTTTAGCCCGAAATTGCCTCGCATCCACGTTGGATTACATTGTAATGCAAATGAGAAAAACTAACCGTGAAAAGGGCTATTCATTATCAGATGGCATCGCCGACATTCTCGCTGACAGATATTTTAATTAAGGGGCGGCAGACGAATAGTCAAGTAGTTGTATCAGGCGTTCCTTCCAGCCGCGAAAAAAAGGACGCCTGATCGCAGGTTACAACCAGTGTCACAATTAATACTTAGGTGATATAGTGACCAAGATATATTTATAGCGGCCGATATAGTGGGTGGTACACTGACACTTCACCGATACTTCACAGACACTTTGCCGAGTATAGCGATACTCACTGTTTACAAACAAGTCTTTTGATTTTTAAATTTTGCCAGCCACAGAACAAAAGAATTCTTTGTTTCGACAGCCAGTAAACCTCTGATTGGCAAAAGGAATGAATAATTAATAAATTTTGTTTTATTTCACTCAGCCTCGAAGCTATGTTAGAATTTTATGGCATAATTGAAAATGGCCTATTAAAAACTATTTTGCTTTCTTCTTTTGGGCAAATTCATACATTTGCATATATTCTTATTTTCATATATAGCTACATATATAGAACAGTTTGACTTTTTCATTTTTGCAGTAGTCACCTTCGCCAACATGGCACCTATTTTTCTAGTAGTGTTATGGCTGTATTTGCATCTTTCATTCTTTCATTATTTAATTGCTACTGTTGGACATCTATTACCAACCAAATTACTATATAAATTTACGTTTTTACAGGACCTAGAGAGGAATTGTTGAAAGTTATTGGACTGAGGCACGATTCACTAGTTCCCAGTTCTAATGGGTTATTTCGCACGAAGGTGTCGTGGCAAAAACCACTTTTCAACCACAGTGAAGTGAGCCATTACAGTTTTAAAATAACCAATGGCACCGAAAGAATTGTTGGAAATAATCCGCAACGACGAGCCATTGATTTTAACACCCTTTCAACAACGGTAAGTGAGATGGTCTGTGTTTTCCTTTTTTGTTTTCTTTTTTATTTTTCCACGCGCTCATTCATCTGCAGATTAATTTGACAGAAGCTTGTGTAAAAGGGTGTGAGATCAAGAGGAGCCGGTTGGATTCTAAAAAATACCTCACTCAGTCTAATATTGATAATCAACCTAACTTTTTTTCTTTTTGCAATAGTGTACTTTATTTACAATTTTACTTATGTACTAGCATTAATTGGATTTAAAAGAAATATACTTTTCGGTTTAATAGTTATCTAAAAAAGTTGTTTCAGAGTGGGTGAAAGATGGTTTCGTCTCTTTACACTTGCAAGTATTTTTTTTCCTAAAACGAGTACATAGTTTAGCAGATCCATCTTTCTTTTAAAAACTCGTAAAATAATCTCACGATATTCTAGAATGAGGCTTCCGCGGCTGTCAGGTTTATTTAAAATTTTGTCACAGATCTCATTCTAAAAGAAAAGGTCAGCTTTGTTAGTTTTAGAAATCCCTTCTTCGCGTAATTATAGCCCGAAAATAGTCATTGTCGCGATGTAAGAAGGAATCACCTTGAGCTTTAGAAGCAGCCAAGTTTAAAAGCCGCTCCTTCATTAGCTATACTGCGAGTATACCCTCTTTCGCTTAGCCCGTCGAGTGATACGCGAAAGAAACCCGCGAGAAAAAAATGGCCGCGCAAGACCATGTGGCCGAGAAGTACGCGAAAATTTTCGCATACATTGAAATACAGTACGTGAGGACATTTCTTTCGTGTGGCGTCGTGACTTTTTCGCATTGTGTGATGTTCATTCACAATGTGTTTGTCTTCAAGAGGAAAGTTTACCGGGCTTGGTGCATTTCAATGTACAATGGGATAAGTTTGAACCCAGCTCGCGGCATCAAAATATTTCGCGGATGCCCCAGTCTACTGGGACGAGTAGTGTCGTATTATGTTTTATCCTTACAAAATTTCCAAGTAGGAATTGATGTTCTATTATGTTCATTAATAGTTAACAACTATTCACCGAAGTGGAGGTGGCTAGCGGTGGATATTAGGGAGCTTAAGCAAGAGGACTTTTCAAGGCGACGCCGTGGTGGAGACCGAGAAGGCCCGGGACTCACGTCGTCGTTCTCGAGCCAAATTTAATTTGTTAAGCACTGGTGCTACACGACTCGGCGTCCTCCATTCTCAGATTCTAGCCTATTTGATCCCTTTGAGTCTGTTATGGCACGTTTTAAAGAGTTTTGTCAGATTCTTTTCTTACTACGATGCCAGTCTTATTTCTGATGAAGATTATATAATCTTGTACGAGTTGTTATCTTTATGAAATTATCCAGATTTTGCTTACGAAAGCATTCATTTCGACTTGGATCAAATGAACTTACCACGATGAATGCAAGGCCAAATTTGGAGTAAGAAAATGCCATACGTGCGAAATATCCTTTATTTGTCACAGAAATAAAATTTAACTTACAATTTGAGGGATTTAGGTCCAACTAGTTTGGTTGCACTTGCGTCTGCATGGCTCAGTGGTTTTTTCAGCCTGATCAATCAAAGCAATTAAGCTTAAGCTATCCAAAAAAATGAGTGGAGTATCGACAGGAGCCATAATCAGGGACGGAGACCGTAAGCGCGCGCCATTTCTAGTATTGGGGTTGGCGCCATGACAAGGGACAATTTTTCTATTTTTAGAACAAATTGCGCCATCACCTGCGGCACACGCGCGTACATTGCTGCGAGGATTTTCGCGAATGTCGCGCAGAGGAAATGGCGTCCGAAATCGTTTATGCTTTTGGCCCACAACTCAACGCCTTTATCTGTTTATGGCTGTTGGAAATTTGCTTAGTATTTTCGCCGTAAGTTGCTCCAG
>JAHPZR010035269.1:60000-65000 GCA_019787425.1 Platygyra sinensis
AGAGAGGCATTGAGATAAAACTTTGGCACCACATCAGACGAGAAAGCCGGATCAGTTGACATTTCTGTTGTAAATTGAATGATAGTGTCCACGTTCTCCAGTAGCCAACCTTCCGGACATTTTAAAATAGCAAACAAAAAATTTAGTTGTCAGAAATGAATCCCTGAAGAGCAACATCAACACTATGCTTGCAGGAAAAAATGCATTCAGTTCTAATTTTATCATTAAAGACCACTTTTGAATTCGGTATTCTATTAAAAGTGTTGCGAGTTCGTTGTTTGAGGTGGTAGGTAGTTTGCAGTCTAAACAGAACGCAGGGTTGTCGGAACAACAACAAGGTTATTTATTCCACACGAGCGAAGTAATTCCACACAAAACTTCACAGCAAGCACACGCTAGGCTTGCAAATTATTCTTCGACCTCCGTCACTATTGTATGGCCTCTGCCAGATATCCACGCGACCTCAGTCACACTTTAACAAACACGATCTCCGCCAAACTTTACACGCGACCTTTGTCACACTTCAATAAACACTACTGACTCGCGAGATTATTCTCTGTAAACACTCCTGGGAAAAACCACCTTATATAATTTACAGCATAAGGTTCTAGAACTTTCCGGCGCTACTAAATAAAGTAACATTACGGCATTAAACTATTTACAGCATCATACGCAAACTGCTGAATCACTGTGATACGATACTAATTAAATATGCACGAAACTTCTAGACGATTCTAGACAGTCACGCAAGTCACGCCACAACTTTTCGTAACATAAAGCTAATGTTATTATTAACGAGATAATTCGTTAGAAAACTGATATCTCGCGTGATCACCATACTTGACCTGCTTCAAGGATCAGATCAAAGCAACAACATATATAAAATGCCCGGCCAAGAGAGTCACAAGATTCCAATGCTGCGGTGTTTAGCTCCTTAAGAACCTCAATGCAATCAGGAATCCTACGAAAAGAAAGCAGGAATAAAACAAACATGAAAAATTTCAGTCAGAAGATATACAATCGCGTATCACTAGCACTAAATCAAAAAGTCCGCACATATCCTAAGAAATGGACGAACTAATTTATCTAGTTTTCATTTTTATCGCCTGAAGTTGATATTTCCTTGACAGCTTTTAACTTTAGCTCACAAATCTTGGAAAATGAGCATTTTTGACATGTAAAGACAGTCAGATAAGAAACATCTTGAGAATGTAATGTATGACATTGGTGGGCCCATCCGCTTAATTATCAGGTAGATCCCCAAAGTTTTCCTTGCCATTTGGGCCGTAAATTAGGGTGCAAGCCTAACAACGCTTCGGCCCTTTGGGCCCTTAAGTATTTTGTCACTAAGAGGGCGCCCTACCGTAAATTTGCCACCGAGTTAACATGAACACCATGAGGCGAAACATCAACAGGCTTGCTTACTTAGCTGTGAGCAGTAGACTCTGAGCAAAAAGAGGAATGCAGGCTACCATCATGTGTTGATCATGAACTTGTTTCGCGATATCCAGGGCGTGTTCTCCTGAAGGGGAAAAATGACTCTTGATTATTGCTAGTGTCCTCCGCAGCCGTTATTTTGGGATGTCACGCAACGCTAAATGCGGGGAGCATTGCGTGACATCTCAAAAAACGGTTGCGGAGGACACTAGTTTATCGCGTGCCTTTAGTTTTTGGGTATGGCTAGCTTTGGTGATCAGAAAGCGATCAGAGTTGCTCTCTTGTCAATCAAGGATGACTTTTGTCATTGACGTATTCTTTGGTTTGGTAATTTTTAATATCGTGCTTTGGTATTCATGATGCACGGGACAAGTTTGGACAGAACGGAAAGGTGTCAGAGTAGTTAATATGAAAATATTTGGCTCGAAATTAGAAGTCTTATGTAAATGTTTTTGTGGGTTTACAGAAACAGGTGCCGTCACCCAACGTATCAACAAATCGCATTTTATACAGCAGACCTCTTCACTGATTTCACGGGCATGGACATTATTCATCATTTATTCATTATTTTATTAAAATAATTTAAATTTTGACACTGTGATTAATCTGTCTGTGAAGCGGTTGATTTTAGCAACAGACAGAGGTTGAAAGTCAGTTAATGAAACAATAAGGTACATATATAAAAGGGACGACGGCGAAAGCGCTCATGATTATTGACTACTTTTCTTTGCAGTCACGATATATATTGCGCTTTTTTGTACATCCTTTCATAATTAATGTTATATTTGCTATATTTGGTTATTTACTTACAATGTCCCCAATTAGCACAACAGTGCTAAATACATGCGACACTTAAATAAAGGTTTTATTATTATTATCATTATCGTTATCGTTACCTCTATCGCTATCGCTATCGCTATCGTTATCATTATCGTTATCGTTATCGCTATTGCTATTATTATATTATTATTATTATTATTATTATTATTATTATTATTATTAATCTAACGCCTTTTGAGAGAGTATTTTAAACTGAATGGATTTCATCCCGTGTAGGACAATTACATGACATACCTGAGCTGATAGCCGTTGACAATCCGCCAGTTGCCAGTCTGAAAGCGAGGCTGACACAATACAAATGAGCCACAGTGATCATGTCCTCTGGGTTTGAGTAGAGTGAGGGATGCACACACCTGCCAGATGAAACGAGCAGATTTCTCAGAAATCTTTTAGCGATAAACCTGATCGGCGATTCAAAAACATGATCAAAGGCTAAAATCTTATTTAGCAATTATATTTTAAACAACAAAAACAACACCATACATTGAGTAGGCAATGCTGGCGGACATTGGCTGCTACAAAGTCAAAATAATAATAATGTTATAATGAACAATCATGTGTCTGTATAGTCTGTAAGGTTTATCACAACAAATGTCTTACGGTTGTACAACAGTTCTGTTGTTTAACTATAAATTTGATCTTTGATACAAGTAAAATATTCAGGTATATACAGAAGCCTGTTCGCGATTTTTCGAGACCTCGAAATTTCGAACCTCTCTAATATTCGACATGGGAGAGATACATAGCCTTTTTCGCGAGCCTCTTGATTTTTTGAGTCAATTTCCTTTGCCGTATAGGTCATTTGAAAAATCTAGATTCAACGATACAGTCTTGGCACATTTGAGATAGGTAGACGAAATAGTGAAGTAGATTTAGCGTTGATCTGTAGCCTTCAGGGAAGAAATGGTTAAAAAATGCTTGAGAATTGGATATGGAAGAAATTATCAGTCTTTTTGTTCCTCTACTCTCTTATCTTCCTGTTCTTGCTCTTCACACGGAATTTACACGGTTTTCATAACTCTAGTCACACAAAATGTTACATGTTACCTGTTCTTTCCAATTTCCTCATATGTTTTTCCCCATCCCGTCCAACCGACAAGATGCGAGCATTCGATAACTCCAGCATAGGCGCTAATCAGCTGCAAAGAATCAAAATTTCATCAAGAGCCTTCTCCGCCCACCAATTCAATGTAGACATGGTGAAGAGGCGGTCAACTCAACAGACATCAGACTCAACCCGTTCTGTGTACCCCTTCTCTTGAAGGCGACTGTATGCTGGCAAACTTTCTGTACGGTTTTGAAATTAGCCGAACTTACTTCATGAAGGTTCTCTTCAGCTTCCTCAGCGGCGTTCAGCTCCTGAAGGGCGGCCATCAAGGACCACTTGTTCTGATGTAGAGAGTTATACACGTGACTAAGATGGCTTAAACAGCGAGATTGTTCAACTAACCGTGCTGAATCGTCTCTGAAAAAAATAACAATAAATCATATAATTGAGCATAAAAAAAACATGTCATAAGATGTTTCATGCAGAAGAAACAGTCTGTGCCTTACTCCATTCAAAAAAAATAGCTAAAACTCCTATACAGATTCAAAATTTCACGGAAAATGGTCAACTTAACATCATACTCACCGAATCAAACTCATTTCATACAATGGATTTAGACGTCTCAACCAAATTAATTACTACTACTTGCTTAAATGTATGCAAACGTACCCAGCTCCTATGTAGTAGCCAGGTAAAAACACATGCAAATAATGGCGTAATGCTTCTTTCAAGATCTTGACGTAACACCCAAAGTCTGATTTGGGTTGCTTCTTTCCCAAGATGCGTAGCGCTGCTGTCAGATGCGTAAGAGCTTCATGAAGGCGGTTCATGTGGAATAAGGCCTGTTAATAGACATTTATCAGTTTCTACAAACTAAAAATACCTCTTTTAAATTAAAACACTGAGCTTGGGACGAATTACCATTCCAAATCAAATTTAAATTCTTTCAGATTAATCAGATTAGGGATAGTGTTGTAGTGAGAGAGACCCTGGGAACGAGGTTGGTAGTGAAAGAGGGCTCGTCTCTCGCTATCGTGGCCAGTGTTTGATTCCGGTTATGTGCTATAGAGGTTTTGCATGGCAGCCATGTTGCATGGCAGGTACAATGAACGTGTTTTGCATTAGAAAGAATATTTGTTCCCATAGGAAAAAGAATCTATTGTTCCTGCCATGCAACGTGGCTGTCGTGCAAAACCTCTATAGCAAAGATATTTGTTCGCAAATATTGTTCTTGTTATCTAAATTTTAGCAAAGTTAAACGAAAGAATTAACCAGTATTCTCTGGTTGACATAACAACGATGATGATGATGATGATGATGATGATGATGATAGGTGACGTCAAAATTATCTTTGCTATATGTGGGTTGAGTTTGGTGCTGGTTCTTGCCTCGCATACTCAACAAAAATTCAACATCTCCAAATTACAATGTTAGTAGCATAGAAGACACGCATGGAGACTAGCTAAGGCTAATATGGCTTCAACATATTCATCAAAAATGGCCAAACAGATTGTCGGCATTATAAGGAGTGAAGTAAGGAGTATATCGGTACATGAGCAAATTAAAGGGGTTATCAGTCCATTTAGGTTCACATCTCATACGCCCTACTCATATGTCTAAGCAGCCGGCACATTCAACGTTGTTTCTACGATGCCATGCTCTAATGACTTTTAGT
>JAHPZR010035270.1:0-12501 GCA_019787425.1 Platygyra sinensis
TGCTTTCCAGAAATGTTCTTTTTCTGCATTGGAAAATGTGAAATTCAACTTTAATGATGCTGAAAGAAAAAAATCCACATTTCCGTTATCGTGACAAAAGATTCAGTTGTTTCACTATTATCTATAAAAATAGATGACCCCCCGAACTAAGTATAAACATAAAAAGTAGTGGCCTCTCATATAACCCTAAAGTCGCGACCACCTTTCCTGAGAGAAACACCAACCGTCCCCACTCAACCCAGAAAATAGCCAAAACAAAGTTCAAGAGGATATTTGTTTTTCCAGTCAACAGTCACAGTGAAAGTTAAGTACGTGTATTGATAATAATAATATTCATGAAAAAATTATTCGATTCTGATTGGCTGAGAGCAATGCAGTTCAAGTGTAACACCACTACAAGAAGTGTAACACCGGTGCCAAAGGTGTAACACCAGTACAAATTACTTCTAGAGTACGATTTGCTGAAAGGCAATAGGGAATTTCTAGGCGAACGATCTAAAGTAAAACGATGACAGAAAGTTTGTACGGGAATATAAAAAAAATCTTTTATCGAATGCGAAAAAATGGCTTGAAGAAAGGTTTTCCGACAGTTCCTCCACGCGAATTTTTTCATTCTTATATTATTAATAAGTGTTACTAGTAATAGTTCTCACTAAATCTGTCCCCGCTTCTATTTTATTCGTCAAGGGTATAAAATTCTTATAAAAATTCCACTGCGTATAAGGAAACTATTATTTATTGTTTGAACTGAAATTTTATATTTTTCTTTATGAACTATATCACTCATACTGTTCAACTAACTTAGGCATCTTATCATAAATATGATCCAAAGAATCAACGAAGTTAACTAAACCAACACATTCTGTTTAACTCATTCTATCACATGATATTCGTCACATAATACTCTCACGAAGTGCATTCTGAAAAAAAAATCAAACTACTCTGTTGTTCTAGTCTGATACTGAAACAAATCATTTGCCTTAATATACGAGGACTCTACAAGCAAACGTATCTTGGAAGCAGAACAGAAGTCTAGATTTTTTGCCGAGATGTAAACAGAAGTATCGCGTTACTGTCGCCATGTATGTAAATTAGAGTCAAGCTTTTTGTCCTCAACGAAAACGCCGCAAGACATTTATTTTTACGTTTGGATCCCTGCCAGTCAAGCCAGCCGTCACATGGGCTCTACGCCACGTAAGATTACTCAGTAAAATTAGCGGTCCAAATAAACGTGATCTTTGTACGTGTAGTATTTGGGTCGAGTCTGTCAACCCCGTTGCTGATTTGTGTCCGACAAATCAACTTCTGTACTAAACAGTTCAATCTGGTATCGCTGATAAACCTTTGAATTCAATATATAAAGAAATCACTGTGATGACAGATACCCGCCCTAAAATATATTTTCGCAAATATTCTCCTCTCCTCCTCGTGCAGCAAATAATATCTTCCTCGATCTCCTCCTCGTGTTCGTGGTTGCAAGAATAACCCATGTAGCATTGCCTTGCGAGCTGACTGAAAAATTAACCGGGACCACCGTGCGCGCCTAGTTTCTTCAAATCGGGACTGATTCGCATACTACACCAATATCTCATATTTCACACATTCTTTACACGTATACGCGGGGGAGACTATAATGCCTCCTCAGGTTTTGGCCTCTGGGCCAAAGCCCCGCGGGGGCAATTATATGGCTGTGTCTCACAAGGACTGGGAACTACCAAATTCACGAATTTGATTGGCTGAATTGGATTCTGACCGCGGTCTAGATTTCCCCATCTAGACGGGTAATGTCTTGAAGTGAAAAAGTTGCAAGCTAAGAAGCAAAATCATTGACTGTTTTCATCTAACAATATTTATTTCTGTAAGTGGCAAAAAGCTGATGAGAAAAAAAAACTAAAGAGGACGAGCAAACTTCGGAAGAATTAAATTCGGCTCATTGCTGTTCGCAAGCAAAGCGTCAGTACAAACCAGTTACATTAAACGAATTACGTAAATTGTACTTGTCTTTGCCATATAATAAACAACTTGTTAACCGAGCTAAGTCGGTCTGTATGGGAGAATCTTGACCTCGGTCGTGTGTACAGACCTCACTGCGTTCGGTCTGTTATTACGACCTCGGTCAAGATTCTCCCATACAGACCGACTTAGCTCGGTTAATAAGAGGGTCATAGGAGCTAAATCATACGTTTTTTTCTCGTTCAGTTTGAAGCGGCTAGTGCAATTTCAGCTTTTCCAAAAACTCACTCGTGCAATTTAATTCCCAAATAAACTCGAAAGTGAAGTGAATGTGTCGCTTATACAACGAAATGTCAATTCGTGTTTCATCAGTTTAATTCAGAGGGGCGTAGCCAGCTATTTTTTTTTTCATTTAAGCTCAAATTTATTCAGCGTAAGTCGTATATAAAATTTTGCCAACGTCCAAAAAAAAATCAATATTATCAACTAAATTTTACTGCGCTAAACTATGTTTTTGTTACCAACCTTTGAGCATTTTTTCACGTATAAGATTGAAAGTCATTATTTGTTTTCCGAATAGCCTGCGTTTCTTTGTAGTTCGGGAGTGAAGAATTACAGGCCCCATTTTCCGCGCTGGCAAAATACCGAAAATCCCGTTCTTCGGTCTTTCAAACCCCACGGAAACGCTTGCTACGCAGGCTATTTTTCGAAGTGAAACTTTGACATAGTGGTGATTCGCTATTGAAAATATGGCCTTTCAGCAACTAAAAAATTATTTGCTGGAATTCTTTTTAAGCCAGTGCTTAGTGGCTTAAAGACTAGTTACGCCCCTGGTTCATGTTGCGCCGCGTAAAAACAAAACCCCGTGAAAATATTCACCAAGTAAGAGGAACGCACAATAGATAACGGGTACATTTCTTCAAATGAAATCAAACTGATTAAAAACTCTGTATCATTTTCAGCAGGAGCGTATTCAAAAGAATGTTACTTCATATGAAAAATGAAACTCGAAATAGAAACAGTTACTAATTTTCTTGCCGACCACTGACAACACGTTCATAAAATTTAAACTAAAAAAAGAACTCAGTCGCACCAACTTGATTTAATGTTTTTGGCTCTCAGAAAGAATTAACCACGGCCGAATATGGTGAGGCCCAAAGGCTGCCGGCTTATTCTGATGGGAACAAAGGCACTGTAACAACAATAAAGGACTATTTGAGCTCTTTTCGATCAGCGTCCTTTACTTCCTTGTGTTTTCTTGGCGGTGAAAACGTTAATTAATTCTCTAATACTGAGGCTTTACATTTCATTAATGACTAGCATAACTCATATAGTTTTCGTTCGAAAATTGAGAAATAGGAGAAAAAAAATCATTATTTATTGATTTTGTTGGTTAAGTTTTCACGATCACCATGAGCTAATGCGTGAACAGGGCTTCCGATAAGTTGACAGCTAAGGGAAATTGAAGCACAATTTCTCAAAGAAACTGAAGGGAATTTGTCACAAGAATCAGGAAGGTCATTGCAACATCGTTCAACACTCTACAATTCTGAACCGCATTTCAGTTTCGCCATCACGACGGCTATAAATTTCACGGTTTCACAACTGGACGAGAAGGGGCGCTCTTGCCATTCAGTGGATTGACAGGGAGGCGATCCATTTTGGAAATGAATATGGAGATCTCGCCATAGCTTTCGGTATGTGCTGATAGATTTTGTTACTTCCATTAACGTAAAATGAGTAGCAGTACCCTGTTGGAAATGCTTGTTAAAATTGTGTTTCCGCTTTACGCGTGGCGTAACAGAGCATTACAACCCAGAAGAACCTGAATTCACGATTGAGTCATTTGGTTACGTCCCCCTGGACAGCACGGGTCGAGAGTGGTATTACCTTCCTGTCGATGAGCTCATTTACCAAGAGTACAGCGACAAAGAAGTCACAAGTTTGGCCTTTTTAGCGTCGAGAAAGATAATTCCAAGGTTTATAAACGCTTGCTCGCCCGCGGTGGAAGATGAAGGAACAATAGCAGACCAGGAAGATGAGGATAGCGCCATGGCCTGGAAGAAACTCCGACCGTCTTTTCTGCAAACAGTTTCTAAATCCTTGTACATTGGAGCTTTGATTACGTTTCTAGCTGCTATAATCATTGGTTTATTTTTCCTGCTGATTGTTTACCTCTGTTTTAAAACTATCCTCAACTGTGCACATTACCCGAGGAAACTAATCCCAGTTCCTGTCCAATGGACGAGAACAGTTTCCGACGCAATTTCTGTCATTTTCTACTACATCTGGATCTTTGTCAATCTGTCGTTTCTTTTCCGCTCCTATCAGCTAAGAGGACTAAAGAAAAAACTGCTATTAGTTTCCTTATTAATGTATTGTTTGGACACACTTTACCGTGTTGTATTGCAAGTTATGGGCATGCCCTATTACTTGGCGCCGGTTGAATACCAAATTCCAATTTACATCTTTTTCTTAACCAATATATGTTTACAGTTCTTCCTTGTTGTAAGACTCTTATGCGCGCGATCAAGAAAACAACGTCTAACTCTCATGTGTAAAATGACAATGCCCGATTTTTCTGATGATGATTACCGGTGTTTTAATGTCCGATTGGCTTTATAATGTGTATCTGAGACAAAATAACAAAGGAAGACTGGCCATTGCTCTGTTCGCTCCTCTTTCTGGGCTCGCTTTAAAAATAGTGTCACTAAATTTGCATGTATATGGCGCTCTGTTAACGCGGAGTTTCTTCTGATTTACACCTCGGAAAAAAATCTTCAAGTTCCGTTACTGGCTTTCGAGATACATTTGCTCGAAGAGATCCTCGTGTAGCATCAAGACAAATGGTTTCCAGTATCAAAACTAGAACAAACAGACGTGGTTTGATACTGTTTTTGTTTTTCCTGAATGTACTTCGTGAGAAGTATTATGTAAAGAATATCATGTGATAGAATGGAGTTAGACAGAATGTGTTGGTTTAGTTAAATTAAAATTTTGTGATCACCATGCCTAAGTTACTTTGAAAACCAGTTTGAGTGAGTTGAGTCTTACAAAAAATATAAAAATTTTAGTTCATACAATAAATATAAGATTGCCTTATACGCAGTGGGAAAATTTTATAAAGAATTTTATATCCTTCAGGGATAAAATACGGAAGCGGGGGCAGATTTTAGTGAGAAACTATTACGAGTGTAATGGTGGAAAAGCTCACCCTTCATCGCATTGCTCGCAAACACTTTGTTTCTTAGGGCCCTGCATTATCCAGTTACTAATGACTATGCACAACCCGTCACACAAAATCCTCAGGCCTAAACCCACAGAAAATCTCGAGGTAAAAACCCACTATGTGGAATACTTGCTCCTCGTCATCGCATTGCCTCACAATAAACATCTATGTTTCTTAGGCTGTATTACCAGTTGCTAATGACTATCAAACCCCTCCACAACAATCCTCAGCCCTAACTCACAGAAAATCTCGAGGTAAAACCAATATATGTTGACAGTGCTTCCTATGTTGTAAGGACTTCTTATGCGCGTGCGCATCAAGAAAACTAACGTCTAACCTCTCATGTGTAAAATGAACAACGCCGATTTTTTCTGATGATGATTACCGGTGTTTTAATGTCCGATTGGCTTTATAATGTGTATCTGAGACAAAATAACAAAGGAAGACTGGCCATTGCTCTGTTCGCTCCTCTTTCTGGGCTCGCTTTAAAAATAGTGTCACGAATTTGCGCTCAGCGGTTGTGGAATATCACCCATCCGGGATATTCTTACGTACTTTTAGCACCTTGCTTTTACGGAACTGCGATTATTTTTCGAATTTTGCAAGCTGATCTTGAGGATTTGAAATCCATTATTATTCTGGGTATAATTCACGGCGCGGCCGAAGTCGTGGAGCGAAGCGCCATGGTTGTGATTGATCATATTTGCCATGTTGTTTGTAAGAGAAAGCCAGCTCCTTGGGAAATTTTCGTACTCCTCGACGAGAAAGACTAATGGCAGATATCGCTATCATGAGCATGTTGTCTGAATCTACTGCTATAGTGTCTGTTAATGGATTCATATACTTGTATCAATTTGTTTACGTGGAAAACAGTTCCGCCTTAGAGTTGCTTCAGCTTTTTGCTGTTTACACTTCAGTTCAGCTAGTGATCGAGTGGTTTTTCACTAGCATGTCCCTTGCTATCGAGACCCGTTACCAGAACATGGCTGTAATGGCTATTTGGCGACAAAGATGGAAAAGACATGTGTTGGTAGCCGTTATAATACACTACCATTAGCTGTTTGGAATAGCTCTTGCTTGTTGATGCTTTTAAGAGCTCGCTTTGGCTTAAACATTAAGAAGCCCTGCAATATGCCTTTTACTTGAGAGCTGGGCGTGGTCTGTCGACTCTGCTTTCTTTAGCAACATTTCTCAGATTTGTATATTCATGTATGTTCTAACTTTCCAAATAGTATAACGAACATCACGTCGATAGATTTAGTCAAAATTGTTCATTTTTTTCTGCGTTGTCGCCCATACGGTGTCAGACTGCGAGTACATGACAGGACGGAAGACGCGTGCACTGTAAGTACCGCACGTTGTCCCATACAAAGCCTTAGAAAACTTTTCTAAGGCTTTGTATGGGACAAAGGGAGGTACTTACAGTGCACGCGTTTTCCGTTTCTTCTTTCGTTTAGTCAGTCGTGCGTGACGGAAATGAAAACCGCCAGAGAAAACTTTCATTTCATTAATTCTATTTATTCATTTATACATATCAGCTTCCTCTGCTCGCATATAGCTCAGCTAGTCGAGGTGGGCAGAGGACACTTGAGCATAAAGTAATTCAATAGGAAGAGATTAAGAAAAGAAAGAAAAGGAAAGGAAAGAAAAAGAAAAAGGAAGATAGAACTATATAAACGATACAGTGATGAACTAGAGTTATTTCAATACGTTGCACAATTACAGAATTACAAGCCTATTGTACATTGATCTTGCTTAATTTATTGAGTTATTTTTTTGTAAAAAAATACTTCTTAGTCGGCGCATCGGGTATGTTATGGACGGGTGGTACAGTGAGTGGATCAGTGGGAGTTGTATGTATGTCACACCAATCAGGTTGAATCTACTACCATTCAAATTTCCTGTTGTAAACCGAGTTAAATGGTATGTGAGAAGATTTGATCCCGATACAGTTGAGAACGACTATATTTATTCTTTTGTAAAAGAGGAGCAAGTATTCATATATTGGGTTTACCTCGAGATTTTCTGTGAGTTAGGCTGAGGATTTTGTGGAGGGGTTTGATAGTCATTAGCAACTGGATAATCAGCCTAAGAAACATAGTGTTTGTGAGCATGCGATGAAGAGGAGCAAGTATTCACATAGTGGGTTTACCTCGAGATTTTCTGTGGGTTAGGCTGAGGATTTT
The DNA here is from genome assembly GCA_019787425.1 of Platygyra sinensis. Taxonomy (NCBI): domain Eukaryota; kingdom Metazoa; phylum Cnidaria; class Anthozoa; order Scleractinia; family Merulinidae; genus Platygyra; species Platygyra sinensis. Next base: position 7,369 of record JAHPZR010035270.1, read on the forward strand.
GTGGACGGGTTTGATAGTCATTAGTAACTGGATAATCAGCCTAAGAAACATAGTGTTTGCGAGCATGCGATGAAGGGTGAGCTTTTCCCATTACACTAGTAATAGTTCTCACTAAATCTGCCCCCGCTTCTATTTTATCCCTGAAGGATATAAAATTCTTATAAAATTCCACTGCGTATAAGGAATCTTTTATTTATTGTATGAACTAAAATTTTATATTTTTTGTAAACTATATCACTCATACTGTTCAAGTAACTTAGGCATGGTATCATAAATTTTAATTAACTAAACCAACACATTCTGTCTAACTCATTCTATCACATGATATTCTTTGCATAATACTCTCACGAAGTACACTCTGGAAAAAAAGTATCAAACCACTCTGTTGTTCTAGTTTGACACTGAAACCATTTGTCTTGATATACGAGGACTCTTCGAGCAAATGTATCTCGAAAGCAGAACGGAATTGAGATTTTTTTCCGAGGTGTAAACAGAAGAATCGCGTTACAGTCGCCATATATGCAAATTAGTGAACACTATTTTAAAGCGAGCCCAGAAAGAGGAGCGAACAGAGCAATGGCCAGTCTTCCTTTGTTATTTTGTCTCAGATACACATTATAAAGCCAATCGGACATTAAAACACCGGTAATCATCATCAGAAAAATCGGCATTGTCATTTTACACATGAGAGTTAGACGTTGTTTTCTTGATCGCGCGCATAAGAGTCTTACAACAAGGAAGAACTGTAAACATATATTGGTTAAGAAAAAGATGTAAATTGGAATTTGGTATTCAACCGGCGCCAAGTAATAGGGCATGCCCATAACTTGCAATACAACACGGTAAAGTGTGTCCAAACAATACATTAATAAGGAAACTAATAGCAGTTTTTTCTTTAGTCCTCTTAGCTGATAGGAGCGGAAAAGAAACGACAGATTGACAAAGATCCAGATGTAGTAGAAAATGACAGAAATTGCGTCGGAAACTGTTCTCGTCCATTGGACAGGAACTGGGATTAGTTTCCTCGGGTAATGTGCACAGTGAGGATAGTTTTAAAACAGAGGTAAACAATCAGCAGGAAAAATAAACCAATGATTATAGCAGCTAGAAACGTAATCAAAGCTCCAATGTACAAGGATTTAGAAACTGTTTGCAGAAAAGACGGTCGGAGTTTCTTCCAGGCCATGGCGCTATCCTCATCTTCCTGGTCTGCTATTGTTCCTTCATCTTCCACCGCGGGCGAGCAAGCGTTTATAAACCTTGGAATTATCTTTCTCGACGCTAAAAAGGCCAAACTTGTGACTTCTTTGTCGCTGTACTCTTGGTAAATGAGCTCATCGACAGGAAGGTAATACCACTCTCGACCCGTGCTGTCCAGGGGGACGTAACCAAATGACTCAATCGTGAATTCAGGTTCTTCTGGGTTGTAATGCTCTGTTACGCCACGCGTAAAGCGGAAACACAATTTTAACAAGCATTTCCAACAGGGTACTGCTACTCATTTTACGTTAATGGAAGTAACAAAATCTATCAGCACATACCGAAAGCTATGGCGAGATCTCCATATTCATTTCCAAAATGGATCGCCTCCCTGTCAATCCACTGAATGGCAAGAGCGCCCCTTCTCGTCCAGTTGTGAAACCGTGAAATTTATAGCCGTCGTGATGGCGAAACTGAAATGCGGTTCAGAATTGGTAGAGTGTTGAACGATGTTGCAATGACCTTCCTGATTCTTGTGACAAATTCCCTTCAGTTTCTTTGAGAAATTGTGCTTCAATTTCCCTTAGCTGTCAACTTATCGGAAGCCCTGTTCACGCATTAGCTCATGGTGATCGTGAAAACTTAACCAACAAAATCAATAAATAATGATTTTTTTTCTCCTATTTCTCAATTTTCGAACGAAAACTATATGAGTTATGCTAGTCATTAATGAAATGTAAAGCCTCAGTATTAGAGAATTAATTAACGTTTTCACCGCCAAGAAAAACACAAGGAAGTAAAGGACGCTGATCGAAAAGAGCTCAAATAGTCCTTTATTGTTGTTACAGTGCCTTTGTTCCCATCAGAATAAGCCGGCAGCCTTTGGGCCTCACCATATTCGGCCGTGGTTAATTCTTTCTGAGAGCCAAAAACATTAAATCAAGTTGGTGCGACTGAGTTCTTTTTTTAGTTTAAATTTTATGAACGTGTTGTCAGTGGTCGGCAAGAAAATTAGTAACTGTTTCTATTTCGAGTTTCATTTTTCATATGAAGTAACATTCTTTTGAATACGCTCCTGCTGAAAATGATACAGAGTTTTTAATCAGTTTGATTTCATTTGAAGAAATGTACCCGTTATCTATTGTGCGTTCCTCTTACTTGGTGAATATTTTCACGGGGTTTTGTTTTTACGCGGCGCAACATGAACCAGGGGCGTAACTAGTCTTTAAGCCACTAAGCACTGGCTTAAAAAGAATTCCAGCAAATAATTTTTTAGTTGCTGAAAGGCCATATTTTCAATAGCGAATCACCACTATGTCAAAGTTTCACTTCGAAAAATAGCCTGCGTAGCAAGCGTTTCCGTGGGGTTTGAAAGACCGAAGAACGGGATTTTCGGTATTTTGCCAGCGCGGAAAATGGGGCCTGTAATTCTTCACTCCCGAACTACAAAGAAACGCAGGCTATTCGGAAAACAAATAATGACTTTCAATCTTATACGTGAAAAAATGCTCAAAGGTTGGTAACAAAAACATAGTTTAGCGCAGTAAAATTTAGTTGATAATATTGATTTTTTTTTGGACGTTGGCAAAATTTTATATACGACTTACGCTGAATAAATTTGAGCTTAAATGAAAAAAAAAATAGCTGGCTACGCCCCTCTGAATTAAACTGATGAAACACGAATTGACATTTCGTTGTATAAGCGACACATTCACTTCACTTTCGAGTTTATTTGGGAATTAAATTGCACGAGTGAGTTTTTGGAAAAGCTGAAATTGCACTAGCCGCTTCAAACTGAACGAGAAAAAAACGTATGATTTAGCTCCTATGACCCTCTTATTAACCGAGCTAAGTCGGTCTGTATGGGAGAATCTTGACCGAGGTCGTAATAACAGACCGAACGCAGTGAGGTCTGTACACACGACCGAGGTCAAGATTCTCCCATACAGACCGACTTAGCTCGGTTAACAAGTTGTTTATTATATGGCAAAGACAAGTACAATTTACGTAATTCGTTTAATGTAACTGGTTTGTACTGACGCTTTGCTTGCGAACAGCAATGAGCCGAATTTAATTCTTCCGAAGTTTGCTCGTCCTCTTTAGTTTTTTTTTCTCATCAGCTTTTTGCCACTTACAGAAATAAATATTGTTAGATGAAAACAGTCAATGATTTTGCTTCTTAGCTTGCAACTTTTTCACTTCAAGACATTACCCGTCTAGATGGGGAAATCTAGACCGCGGTCAGAATCCAATTCAGCCAATCAAATTCGTGAATTTGGTAGTTCCCAGTCCTTGTGAGACACAGCCATATAATTGCCCCCGCGGGGCTTTGGCCCAGAGGCCAAAACCTGAGGAGGCATTATAGTCTCCCCCGCGTATACGTGTAAAGAATGTGTGAAATATGAGATATTGGTGTAGTATGCGAATCAGTCCCGATTTGAAGAAACTAGGCGCGCACGGTGGTCCCGGTTAATTTTTCAGTCAGCTCGCAAGGCAATGCTACATGGGTTATTCTTGCAACCACGAACACGAGGAGGAGATCGAGGAAGATATTATTTGCTGCACGAGGAGGAGAGGAGAATATTTGCGAAAATATATTTTAGGGCGGGTATCTGTCATCACAGTGATTTCTTTATATATTGAATTCAAAGGTTTATCAGCGATACCAGATTGAACTGTTTAGTACAGAAGTTGATTTGTCGGACACAAATCAGCAACGGGGTTGACAGACTCGACCCAAATACTACACGTACAAAGATCACGTTTATTTGGACCGCTAATTTTACTGAGTAATCTTACGTGGCGTAGAGCCCATGTGACGGCTGGCTTGACTGGCAGGGATCCAAACGTAAAAATAAATGTCTTGCGGCGTTTTCGTTGAGGACAAAAAGCTTGACTCTAATTTACATACATGGCGACAGTAACGCGATACTTCTGTTTACATCTCGGCAAAAAATCTAGACTTCTGTTCTGCTTCCAAGATACGTTTGCTTGTAGAGTCCTCGTATATTAAGGCAAATGATTTGTTTCAGTATCAGACTAGAACAACAGAGTAGTTTGATTTTTTTTTCAGAATGCACTTCGTGAGAGTATTATGTGACGAATATCATGTGATAGAATGAGTTAAACAGAATGTGTTGGTTTAGTTAACTTCGTTGATTCTTTGGATCATATTTATGATAAGATGCCTAAGTTAGTTGAACAGTATGAGTGATATAGTTCATAAAGAAAAATATAAAATTTCAGTTCAAACAATAAATAATAGTTTCCTTATACGCAGTGGAATTTTTATAAGAATTTTATACCCTTGACGAATAAAATAGAAGCGGGGACAGATTTAGTGAGAACTATTACTAGTAACACTTATTAATAATATAAGAATGAAAAAATTCGCGTGGAGGAACTGTCGGAAAACCTTTCTTCAAGCCATTTTTTCGCATTCGATAAAAGATTTTTTTTATATTCCCGTACAAACTTTCTGTCATCGTTTTACTTTAGATCGTTCGCCTAGAAATTCCCTATTGCCTTTCAGCAAATCGTACTCTAGAAGTAATTTGTACTGGTGTTACACCTTTGGCACCGGTGTTACACTTCTTGTAGTGGTGTTACACTTGAACTGCATTGCTCTCAGCCAATCAGAATCGAATAATTTTTTCATGAATATTATTATTATCAATACACGTACTTAACTTTCACTGTGACTGTTGACTGGAAAAACAAATATCCTCTTGAACTTTGTTTTGGCTATTTTCTGGGTTGAGTGGGGACGGTTGGTGTTTCTCTCAGGAAAGGTGGTCGCGACTTTAGGGTTATATGAGAGGCCACTACTTTTTATGTTTATACTTAGTTCGGGGGGTCATCTATTTTTATAGATAATAGTGAAACAACTGAATCTTTTGTCACGATAACGGAAATGTGGATTTTTTTCTTTCA
>JAHPZR010035271.1:0-13716 GCA_019787425.1 Platygyra sinensis
CATTTCATTTCCATTTTTTAGCAAACTTCATCCATGTTATGTCACGTGACACAGCGAGCCTTGGTTACCTATGATAAAGGCCCTGTTGTTTTAAACGCGAATACACTCTAAAACACTACTCCAAGATTTTTCACAATGACTTAAATTCTGTCACGTTTGTGTTTCAACTCACCACTTCCCTATGGAGGGAAGCCAAGCCTGAGAAAAGCTGAATGTACCCAGGAAGCGTGCAGCAGCGCACAACAAGCGGGCAGCCGGTCGCGAAACAAGTTTTACTAGCCGAAAATATTCCATGGTCAAAATAACTATGAAGGTTCTTTGAATGAAGAACGCCGCATTAAAAACAAAAGTAGCCGTTGGAGCTAAATGTCAAACTAAGATACACGTCTTAAAGAAATAAATGAAAATAGCGAGAAACAACACACGCCGATGTCGGCATGCAGTTGAGGTTGGCGGTGATCAGTCATTTTCCCGTCAAAATACGTATGCAGTATGCCACGAAGAATTCGTCGAGAGGCTTTTCTATATATTTATTTAAGTATTTCAACTCTTGCAGCCATTCAAATATTGTAAAAGAAATTGCAGTCCTACCTTTTGACGGCGCAACACAACAACATCGATCCAGCTCAGCTGTGTGTACGTACGTGGGGCGTGAACTCCAAGGGCGTTGTGTCACGTGATTTGTCGGGTGAAAATAGGAACTGGACTCTAGAAGTGGGACGACAGTAAACCTATAAACTCATGGCTAGTTTTATTTTCAGCAATTAATTTTTTTTTTATTTCACACAGTTCATTTTGTTTAGTATTTTTTGAACTAGTAGTAATTCAAAGATTAGAGCTGTGCGTTCACGCGCGTACTTTGCATGTTTGGTCTACTTGGTCTACTTGGGTGGCGTTCGAATGGCTCGATGGAAGGTTTAATCTCGACGTGAAGTTGAAGCCTGCATTAAAAGCGTTTTTGAAACTAAGTATTAACTTGTACAGGACAAAATATTTTCCAGAACAGGCATTTGAACTGTTGGCGAAACTTCAATTTCACATAGGCAACACTTCTTTCTTCTGAAAATAAAGTTTTCACCAGCGACCCTGCAAGACAGAGGGTCTCAAACGTTTTTGTGCAAGTTCAGTATGTTTATCACTCCTGTTTGCTTCTTTTGATCAAACTACGATGGCTCAAGAATAAAAGAATTTATGAGTATTCTTCCTCTTCAATTCGCAAGAATTTCACGACAAGCATGTTTGATTCGTTAAGATCTCAGCAAGAACTTTGGAATGTTATTATTATTATCACTACCACCACCACGAAACCTATGCGGTCTGAAAAAAACTATTAAAAGAAAAGTACTGAATACCATAAAAAAAAATTACTTAGGCTCCTATTCTATTTCCTCAGTGAAAGTCAAATGACGGTATCTCCGGGCGGTATCTCTGAAAGTTCTCTATGTTGAGTGAACTCGAGATGGTAGTCTTCTGCATCCTTCTCAATACGTCATAGCCCCCCATAGCCCCTGCTGCCAAAGAGCTTCCTCGTAGTCAGGTGTAGGTCCCTTGAAAAATGTGAAGGCAGAAGCCGACACAACGTAGAATGTTTTTTTTGAAGGTGTACTATATTTCGGCCGGCCAAACCAGCCTTCTTCGCCACTGGCAGTCGAAATATAGTACACCTTGAAAAAAAAAAACATTGTACGTTGTGTCGGTTTCTTCCTTCATATTCTTCATTTTATTTGTGAAGCCGATCAAATCACTACATTGATACAACGTATACCAGCAGGATCATCGTTCCTGTTACTTGCTTAAACATTGTCTAGCTCCCTTGGCCATCGGGGATGATTAAGGGACGTTCGTTGAGCTGGAGAAGCAGTTCGCTATGAAAATGATGAATTTCATTGTTCACCGTCGTAGCTCAAATCACCTGGTTTCAGTAGGAGACTTGTTTTGCCCTCGGAGAACCATTCAGGGTTCAGGGTACTCCTCTTCACTCTCATAGATCGCAAAGAACGCCAGCGTGATGCCATCATGAAGTTCATGCGCACGCTTTCACCAGTAGTTTACGCGCTTGTCGGACCCCGGCATGGGGCGCTCCAGTTTCTCTTCTTGAGGAGAACCTTAACATCCTGAGATGTCTCAAGCTGCCTGGGTTCCTCACGAGAAGGTGACACTCTCCTGGCGATATCATCCTCCAACCCATGTAACATGCCACATCCTTGATCCCAGACCCTCGCGTCTCCCATAGCTCTCTCCAAAACGGCTGACTTGTCTCCTCAATATCCTCAAACATTTTCTAGTCCTTAATACCAGTACTAGAGATCTTTTGGTCCTGGGGCGTGCCTCTTCCACATCACTCAACGCATCAAAATGTGCATAAACCCGCCTTGCATCCTAAGTGAACTGGCGATTTAAAGATCTTGTCTCACCTTTCTTTTTCTCCCCGACGCAGCAAGCCTTCAGTCAAATGTTTACGCAACTGTACCTTCTTCTTCTCCATATAGCTCACCAGCTCTGAGTAAAAGAGCCGGATTCTTCCTTTCCTTCTTTGAGGGTCCCCAATATGGTTCTTCGATCCCGCTATCTCGACCGGAATTTTCCCTCAATCCCGTAATCCCGACGGTTTCCACCGGCTAATCCCGATCCCGGTCATATTTTCTTGTGTATCCGTGTAATTCTAAGACTTGCTGAAGCTTTTCGAAGCCATATTTTAACATTTGAACGGACTCAACAGTCTTTGACGCCACATTACCCTAAGGACCGTTGAGGGCTCTCGGTAAATTGGCCACCTCATCTCTGATCGAGTTCTCGTTGCTACGCAAAACCCGAAAGGTATCACTAACGAGCTCGACTGCCTTATGGATGCTAGAGAGGCTGCAAGGCTGGTGCTTTTCATGGACCAAGAGCTACAGTGTGAAATGACAGCTTGATTTTCTTTGCACATTTCACTCTCTGGAATTCCCGAATCTCGGTTTCTTTAAAGCGACATTTCCCGATTCCCGCCTGTTAAAACCGCCGAATCTCGTGTCCCGGTCATAATTACAATCCCGAATCTCGTCCCCCCTTTTGCTTCAAAATCCCGAATCCCGGCCTTGAAATAAGCCAAATCCTGGATCCTGAAAAACCTATTGGGGACCCTCTTCTTTCCTTCTTCCTTTTTGTCAAACAAATGAAATTAAAAACTGCATAACCACAGAAACGTACCGATGAGAGTGCAACAGGCCATTGACAACTCTTTACTCAAGCCGTTCATTTGATGGAGGTTCATCGATGAAATCTTCATTATTTGGACACATTGAGAGGAGCATCTAAAAACCTTCATAGGCTACCTGATTTCTATTCACCCAAGCATCAAATTCACTCATGAGTATTCCAATTCTCTGCACCAGACACTTCCTTTCCTAGATGTCCAAGTTCATCTCATTAACAACCACATCCAAACAGATCTCCATACAAAGCCCACAGGCAAACATCAATACCTCCTCAAAATATCGTGCCACCCAAACCACACTAAAAAGCCATCCCATTCAGCCTCTTCCTTCGAGTCCGCTGCATATGTTCTTCCGACACTTTTTTGACCAAAGAAGCCGAGAACTCATCGAGCACCTTACGAACGTTGTTATAGCCGCACCTTACTTGAAAGAGATGCAAATCGCGTGCGCTCAATTCCACATCACGAAACCCTTCAACCACAAGAACAGAAATCCGCTAAGACTAACCGAACACCCTTTCTCACATCCTTCAAGCCTGCGCTTGCTAAAATATCATCTGTTGTTAACAAGTATACCACTCTCCTTCAAGCCACTGCCAACTACAAAAAAAGCGTTCCCTAACCCACCGGTTATAGCTGAAAGCCGCGACCCGGGCCTACGTGATCTGCTAGTCCATTCGACACTGGCACTGGAAATTCCTCCAGCCAACGACCCGCAGGAATTAAAAGATGCAACCACCCACCCTGCCTCACTTGTTCATTTCTACGAGAGGGTCAAACAAACTATAATTTTTTTCAAACTAACGAAGAAAGAAAAATCACCGACACCATCACCATATATTCGCACCCAAAAATCTCATATACCTGATAGAATGTTAAAAGTGCCACCTTCAATACATCAGAGAGACCAAGCGTCAACTCAATGAACACTTTGGGTAACAACTACGTTCTATCCTGAATCAGCAACAACTCAGCACAACTACACCAGTATCACTACACTTTAACCAAGCTGGCCATTCTATCAACGACGTCCGCCTCATCCCGATTGAACTCATACGCCGGCAAACATGACTCAGTAAGAAAGGCTCGGGAGGCTCATTGAATAAACAAAGCCAAAACATTACATCCGTTTGGCATAAACAGAAGAGATGAAGCACCCCAGTGATGTCCACATCATTATCATTGTCATCATCATTATAATCATCATTGTTATTGCTGTTGTTATTATTGTTATTAATTTCGTTTTAATTACTTTGAGGAATTTGGAGGAAGTCTCAAAGTATAATCTGTCTCAATTTGGAGGAACGTTTTCAGTTGATTTATACATGCTTTGCTGTTATTGTTCAGTGAAACAGTTTTACACTTTAACCCGTATTTTTATTCTTAATCGCCAAACAATAAAACCCTTTCAAGAAAGAGTCGAATCCAATCAGTTAAAATCCAAATATCTCGGGACAACGTACTGCTGCAAACACTATTTCTAATGAGGTTGATTTTATCCTGCGGTTTGCTCGCGTAAGATAAAAGAGACAGGAGACAGAGGTAAACTTTTCATTCTTTTCGTTCCTTTATTTACTCTCTCCCTACTCATAGCTTCTTGCAGGAACGTTTTATCTCGCTCTTTTCAAATAGAAAAGCAAATCAAAGCGTTGGATTTGCCTCTAACAGGCCGTGATGTTCTTACGATTCTGCCAACAGGCTATTGAAAGAGTTACATTTATGAAGTGTTTTCTCTGGCAAAGCTTTCCGCCTTGAACCCGAATGCCTGCTTCCCGCTCCCAGGTGTTCGCGCGGTCATTTTTTCTCGCCGTTTCCTTTCGCGTCACGCGCGGAGACTAAACGAAAGAGGGACCGCTCGTAGTCTGATGCGCGGGTGTAACTATCTCTGGATGATCAAAATTTCGTTGTAACTTAGATTTTACTGCGAAAACCGCTGCTTACAAATCCTGCGTAACACTGAAGCGCTAAACTCGTACCTCTGTCTCCTCTTGTCATCTCTTTTAAAAAATCCTGTGTAACACTCTAGCACTAAACTCGTACCTAGGCCTTTCCGCGCTGGATGACGTGTTTGGGATTTGGGTAACGGTACGATCATGTTGCGAAAAGCGAATTAAGACAAAACTTTGCAAAAGTCGCTAAATTCTCCGACTGTCGCAAAAGTATTCGAAAAAAAATTCGGCCAAGTTGTAAAAAAAAACCTTCCGACCTCATTTTGTGTCTGTTTGGTTTCGTGAAAGCAACGAAATTTAGAGATTCGAGCGAATATTCGCAGTGCGTTCAAAATGTTTTGGCAAAGAGTTTCCTCCCTTGTCAAATTTTATACAAACAAAAAAAATTTTTGCTGAGCGCGGAAAGGCCTAGGTACGAGTTTAGCGCTTCAGTGTTACGCAGGATTTGTAAGTAGCGGTTTTCGCAGTAAAATCGCGTAAGATAAAAGAGATGACAAGAGGAGACAAAGGTAAACTGTTCATTGTTTTCGTTCCTTTATTTACTCTCTCACTACTCAGCATTGATTGTGCGCTCCCTGTGATGTTATGTTATAAAACAAATGGTAAACACCATAGCGCGTGCACTATTAAGTTATGGATGCACTTGGGACGTTTGCTAAGCACTCAAGAAGCTAGAGTCGCTTACGCTTCTTTCGTGCTTAGCAACCTCCCGCGTGCCTCCATTTAACAAATAGATTCCATGTTGCCGTGCGTCTGTTCAGTAATAGATCACAGATGACGTCAAAATGTGGTAAGAAAAAAAAGTGGCACACGAAGTCTGCTTTTGATGTATTCGCCTGAACCCCCTTCCTGGGTCACTGTTCCTCCTATATAAACAAATGTCGACACCGTTTCCAGTTTTTTCCATCGACCTGGACCTTCTGTCTGCGGTGTTGTTCCAGCATATCATCGTGGTCTTTGCTGTGTTTATCTTAAGTGAGGCCAGTCATTTTTGCATAACGTCCCGGGTTGCTGACCTTAGTCTGGATATGACTTCTACTGCTCGAGATCAGTGCTAGGTCGTCGGCAAAGTCAAGATCTTCTAGGAAGTTGTTAAACTTCCATCTGATGACTGTAATTCCATGTTTGGTGGTGTTCCTCATAACCCAGTCCACAACAAGCAGGAAAAGAAACCCAGACATACAACCCTGTTTAACACCGGTTTTGACCTCAAACCAATCGTACACACCTTACCCATCAATTACAGCACATTCACTCCCACTGTACATCACTTTTCCATTTTCACAATCTTCTCAGGAATGCTGTAACCCCTTATAATCCTTCATAGTACAGAACGATCTACAGAATCAAATGCTTTCTCGAAGTCGACAAAGCAGACATAAAGGTTAGAGTTCATTCATACTACACGGTTTAATCAGGAAGGGCCGCGGCGACAACGGATACACATATGTGTATCCGTTGTCGCCGCGGCCCTTCCTGATTAAACCGTGTAGTATGAATGAACTCTAACCTTTATGTCTGCTTTGTCGACTTCGAGAAAGCATTTGATTCTGTAGATCGTTCTGTACTATGAAGGATTATAAGGGGTTACAGCATTCCTGAGAAGATTGTGAAAATGGAAAAGTGATGTACAGTGGGAGTGAATGTGCTGTAATTGATGGGTAAGGTGTGTACGATTGGTTTGAGGTCAAAACCGGTGTTAAACAGGGTTGTATGTCTGGGTTTCTTTTCCTGCTTGTTGTGGACTGGGTTATGAGGAACACCACCAAACATGGAATTACAGTCATCAGATGGAAGTTTAACAACTTCCTAGAAGATCTTGACTTTGCCGACGACCTAGCACTGATCTCGAGCAGTAGAAGTCATATCCAGACTAAGGTCAGCAACCCGGGACGTTATGCAAAAATGACTGGCCTCACTTAAGATAAACACAGCAAAGACCACGATGATATGCTGGAACAACACCGCAGACAGAAGGTCCAGGTCGATGGAAAAAACTGGAAACGGTGTCGACATTTGTTTATATAGGAGGAACAGTGACCCAGGAAGGGGGTTCAGGCGAATACATCAAAAGCAGACTTCGTGTGCCACTTTTTTTTCTTACCACATTTTGACGTCATCTGTGATCTATTACTGAACAGACGCACGGCAACATGGAATCTATTTGTTAAATGGAGGCACGCGGGAGGTTGCTAAGCACGAAAGAAGCGTAAGCGACTCTAGCTTCTTGAGTGCTTAGCAAACGTCCCAAGTGCATCCATAACTTAATAGTGCACGCGCTATGGTGTTTACCATTTGTTTTATAACATAACATCACAGGGAGCGCACAATCAATGCTGAGTAGTGAGAGAGTAAATAAAGGAACGAAAACAATGAACAGTTTACCTTTGTCTCCTCTTGTCATCTCTTTTATCTTACGCGATTTTACTGCGAAAACCGCTACTTACAAATCCTGCGTAACACTGAAGCGCTAAACTCGTACCTAGGCCTTTCCGCGCTCAGCAAAAATTTTTTTTGTTTGTATAAAATTTGACAAGGGAGGAAACTCTTTGCCAAAACATTTTGAACGCACTGCGAATATTCGCTCGAATCTCTAAATTTCGTTGCTTTCACGAAACCAAACAGACACAAAATGAGGTCGGAAGGTTTTTTTTTACAACTTGGCCGAATTTTTTTTCGAATACTTTTGCGACAGTCGGAGAATTTAGCGACTTTTGCAAAGTTTTGTCTTAATTCGCTTTTCGCAACATGATCGTACCGTTACCCAAATCCCAAACACGTCATCCAGCGCGGAAAGGCCTAGGTACGAGTTTAGTGCTAGAGTGTTACACAGGATTTTTTAAAAGAGATGACAAGAGGAGACAGAGGTACGAGTTTAGCGCTTCAGTGTTACGCAGGATTTGTAAGCAGCGGTTTTCGCAGTAAAATCTAAGTTACAACGAAATTTTGATCATCCAGAGATAGTTACACCCGCGCATCAGACTACGAGCGGTCCCTCTTTCGTTTAGTCTCCGCGCGTGACGCGAAAGGAAACGGCGAGAAAAAATGACCGCGCGAACACCTGGGAGCGGGAAGCAGGCATTCGGGTTCAAGGCGGAAAGCTTTGCCAGAGAAAACACTTCATAAATGTAACTCTTTCAATAGCCTGTTGGCAGAATCGTAAGAACATCACGGCCTGTTAGAGGCAAATCCAACGCTTTGATTTGCTTTTCTATTTGAAAAGAGCGAGATAAAACGTTCCTGCAAGAAGCTATGAGTAGGGAGAGAGTAAATAAAGGAACGAAAAGAATGAAAAGTTTACCTCTGTCTCCTGTCTCTTTTATCTTACGCGAGCAAACCGCAGGATAAAATCAACCTCATTAGAAATAGTGTTTGCAGCAGTACGTTGTCCCGAGATATTTGGATTTTAACTGATTGGATTCGACTCTTTCTTGAAAGGGTTTTATTGTTTGGCGATTAAGAATAAAAATACGGGTTAAAGTGTAAAACTGTTTCACTGAACAATAACAGCAAAGCATGTATAAATCAACTGAAAACGTTCCTCCAAATTGAGACAGATTATACTTTGAGACTTCCTCCAAATTCCTCAAAGTAATTAAAACGAAATTAATAACAATAATAACAACAGCAATAACAATGATGATTATAATGATGATGACAATGATAATGATGTGGACATCACTGGGGTGCTTCATCTCTTCTGTTTATGCCAAACGGATGTAATGTTTTGGCTTTGTTTATTCAATGAGCCTCCCGAGCCTTTCTTACTGAGTCATGTTTGCCGGCGTATGAGTTCAATCGGGATGAGGCGGACGTCGTTGATAGAATGGCCAGCTTGGTTAAAGTGTAGTGATACTGGTGTAGTTGTGCTGAGTTGTTGCTGATTCAGGATAGAACGTAGTTGTTACCCAAAGTGTTCATTGAGTTGACGCTTGGTCTCTCTGATGTATTGAAGGTGGCACTTTTAACATTCTATCAGGTATATGAGATTTTTGGGTGCGAATATATGGTGATGGTGTCGGTGATTTTTCTTTCTTCGTTAGTTTGAAAAAAATTATAGTTTGTTTGACCCTCTCGTAGAAATGAACAAGTGAGGCAGGGTGGGTGGTTGCATCTTTTAATTCCTGCGGGTCGTTGGCTGGAGGAATTTCCAGTGCCAGTGTCGAATGGACTAGCAGATCACGTAGGCCCGGGTCGCGGCTTTCAGCTATAACCGGTGGGTTAGGGAACGCTTTTTTTGTAGTTGGCAGTGGCTTGAAGGAGAGTGGTATACTTGTTAACAACAGATGATATTTTAGCAAGCGCAGGCTTGAAGGATGTGAGAAAGGGTGTTCGGTTAGTCTTAGCGGATTTCTGTTCTTGTGGTTGAAGGGTTTCGTGATGTGGAATTGAGCGCACGCGATTTGCATCTCTTTCAAGTAAGGTGCGGCTATAACAACGTTCGTAAGGTGCTCGATGAGTTCTCGGCTTCTTTGGTCAAAAAAGTGTCGGAAGAACATATGCAGCGGACTCGAAGGAAGAGGCTGAATGGGATGGCTTTTTAGTGTGGTTTGGGTGGCACGATATTTTGAGGGGGTATTGATGTTTGCCTGTGGGCTTTGTATGGAGATCTGTTTGGATGTGGTTGTTAATGAGATGAACTTGGACATCTAGGAAAGGAAGTGTCTGGTGCAGAGAATTGGAATACTCATGAGTGAATTTGATGCTTGGGTGAATAGAAATCAGGTAGCCTATGAAGGTTTTTAGATGCTCCTCTCAATGTGTCCAAATAATGAAGATTTCATCGATGAACCTCCATCAAATGAACGGCTTGAGTAAAGAGTTGTCAATGGCCTGTTGCACTCTCATCGGTACGTTTCTGTGGTTATGCAGTTTTTAATTTCATTTGTTTGACAAAAAGGAAGAAGGAAAGAAGAGGGTCCCCAATAGGTTTTTCAGGATCCAGGATTTGGCTTATTTCAAGGCCGGGATTCGGGATTTTGAAGCAAAAGGTGGGACGAGATTCGGGATTGTAATTATGACCGGGACACGAGATTCGGCGGTTTTAACAGGCGGGAATCGGGAAATGTCGCTTTAAAGAAACCGAGATTCGGGAATTCCAGAGACTGAAATGTGCAAAGAAAATCAAGCTGTCATCTCATACTGTAGCTCTTGGTCCATGAAAAGCACCAGCCTTGCAGCCTCTCTAGCATCCATAAGGCAGTCGAGCTCGTTAGTGATACCTTTCGGGTTTTGCGTAGCAACGAGAACTCGATCAGAGATGAGGTGGCCAATTTACCGAGAGCCCTCAACGGTCCTTAGGGTAATGTGGCGTCAAAGACTGTTGAGTCCGTTCAAATGTTAAAATATGGCTTTGAAAAGCTTCAGCAAGTCTTAGAATTACACGGATACACAAGAAAATATGACCGGGATCGGGATTAGCCGGTAGAAACCGTCGGGATTACGGGATTGAGGGAAAATTCCGGTCGAGATAGTGGGATCGAAGAACCATATTGGGGACCCTCAAAGAAGGAAAGGAAGAATCCGGCTCTTTTACTCAGAGCTGGTGAGCTATATGGAGAAGAAGAAGGTACAGTTGCGTAAACATTTGACTGAAGGCTTGCTGCGTCAGGGAGAAAAAGAAAGGTGAGACAAGATCTTTAAATCGCCAGTTCACTTAGGATGCAAGGCGGGTTTATGCACATTTTGATACGTTGAGTGATGTGGAAGAGGCACGCCCCAGGACCAAAAGATCTCCAGTACTGGTATTAAGGACTAGAAAATGTTTGAGGATATTGAGGAGACAAGTCAGCCGTTTTGGAGAGAGCTATGGGAGACGCGAGGGTCTGGGATCAAGGATGTGGCATGCTACATGGTTTGGAGGATGATATCGCCAGGAGAGTGTCACCTTCTCGTGAGGAACCCAGGCAGCTTGAGACATCTCAGGATGTTAAGGTTCTCCTCAAGAAGAGAAACTGGAGCGCCCCATGCCGGGGTCCGACAAGCGCGTAATCTACTGGTGAAAGCGTGCGCATGAACTTCATGATGGCATCACGCTGGCGTTCTTTGCGATCTATGAGAGTGAAGAGGAGTACCCTAAACCCTGAATGGTTCTCCGAGGGCAAAACAAGTCTCCTACTGAAACCAGGTGATTTGAGCTACGACGGTGAACAATGAAATTCATCATTTTCATAGCGAACTGCTTCTCCAGCTCAACGGACGTCCCTTAATCATCCCCGATGGTCAAGGGAGCTAGACAATGTTTAAGCAAGTAACCGGAACGATGATCCTGCTGGTATACGTTGTATCAATGTAGTGATTTGATCGGCTTCACAAATAAAATGAAGAATATGAAGGAAGAAACCGACACAACGTAGAATGTTTTTTTATTCAAGGTGTACTATATTTCGACTGCCAGTGGCGAAGAAGGCTGGTTTGGCCGGCCGAAATATAGTACACCTTCATAAAAAACATTCTACGTTGTGTCGGCTTCTGCCTTCACATTTTTCAAGGGACTTACACCTGACTACGAGGAAGCTCTTTGGCAGCAGGGGCTATGGGGGGCTATGACGTATTGAGAAGGATGCAGAAGACTGCCATCTCGAGTTCACTCAACATAGAGAACTTTCAAAGATACCGCCCGGAGATACCGTCATTTGACTTTCACTGAGAAAATAGAATAGGACAGGGGCACCCAACGAGAATATAGTTCAAAACCACTAAAACATAGCATTGTTGAAAGTATTTTGGTATTTAAACGGTAGATATAGGCATATTTTTATCCCCTAAAAATTTTTCATCTGTTCGGATTTCCTAGCTGAAAGTCTAGTGATCCGAAAATTACAGGGATCAAAACTTACCTTTTCGAAAATTTCAGCCAGAAAAAAGGCTCCCGAAAATTATAGGTGACCTTTTTAGGGTAAAAATCCGTTAAAAATAGGCAATTATACCATATTTTAGATGTTCGAAAATCTTAGGAGAAGCAGGCAAGCAAGAAATTTTACAAAAAATGTTCCGAAAATTCTAGATCTCAAATCGTCTTCCGAACAGATATATTTCCGAAAATTGTCGTTGGGTGCCCCTGATAGGAGCCTAAGTAATTTTTTTTTATGCTATTCAGTACTTTTCTTTTAATAGTTTTTTTCAGACCGCATAGGTTTCGTGGTGGTGGTGGTGGTAGTGATAATAATAATAACATCCTAAAGTTCTTGCTGAGATCTTAACGAATCAAACATGCTTGTCGTGAAATTCTTGCGAATTGAAGAGGAAGAATACTCATAAATTCTTTTATTCTTGAGCCATCGTAGTTTGATCAAAAGAAGCAAACAGGAGTGATAAACATACTGAACTTGCACAAAAACATTTGAGACCCTCTGTCTTGCAGGGTCGCTGGTGAAAACTTTATTTTCAGAAGAAAGAAGTGTTGCCTATGTGAAATTGAAGTTTCGCCAACAGTTCAAATGCCTGTTCTGGAAAATATTTTGTCCTGTACAAGTTAATACTTAGTTTCAAAAACGCTTTTACTGCAGGCTTCAACTTCACGTCGAGATTAAACCTTCCATCGAGCCATTCGAACGCCACCCAAGTAGACCAAGTAGACCAAACATGCAAAGTACGCGCGTGAACGCACAGCTCTAATCTTTGAATTACTACTAGTTCAAAAATACTAAACAAAATGAACTGTGTGAAATAAAAAAAAAAATTAATTGCTGAAAATAAAACTAGCCATGAGTTTATAGGTTTACTGTCGTCCCACTTCTAGAGTCCAGGCCCCAGTTGTTCAAAGGCTGGATAACGCTATCCACCGGATAAATCGCTATCCAGTGGATAAGTATTGACAAACCAAACCACGCTATCCGCTGGATAGGGATTTATCCGGTGGATAGCGTTATCCAGCCTTTGAACAACTGGGGCCTGTTCACTATTTCACCCGACAAATCACGTGACACGACGCCCTTGGAGTTCACGCCCCACGTACGTACACACAGCTGAGCTGGAT
This sequence comes from Platygyra sinensis, assembly GCA_019787425.1. Classification (NCBI taxonomy): domain Eukaryota; kingdom Metazoa; phylum Cnidaria; class Anthozoa; order Scleractinia; family Merulinidae; genus Platygyra; species Platygyra sinensis. Next base: position 13,124 of record JAHPZR010035271.1, read on the forward strand.
CGATGTTGTTGTGTTGCGCCGTCAAAAGGTAGGACTGCAATTTCTTTTATAATATTTGAATGGCTACAAGAGTTGAAATACTTAAATAAATATATAGAAAAGCCTCTCGACGAATTCTTCGTGGCATACTGCATACGTATTTTGACGGGAAAATGACTGATCACTGCCAACCTCAACTGCATGCCGACATCGGCGTGTGTTGTTTCTCGCTATTTTCATCTATTTCTTTAAGACGTGTATCTTAGTTTGACATTTAGCTCCAACGGCTACTTTTGTTTTTAATGCGGCGTTTTTCATTCAAAGAACCTTCATAGTTATTTTGACCATGGAATATTTTCGGCTAGTAAAACTTGTTTCGCGACCGGCTGCCCGCTTGTTGTGCGCTGCTGCACGCTTCCTGGGTACATTCAGCTTTTCTCAGGCTTGGCTTCCCTCCAAAGGGAAGTGGTGAGTTGAAACACAAACGTGACAGAATTTAAGTCATTGTGAAAAATCTTAGAGTAGTGTATTCGCGTTTAAAACAACAGGGCCTTTATGGTGTCATAGGTAACCAAGGCTCGCTGTGTCACGTGACATAACATGGATGAAGTTTG
>JAHPZR010035273.1:0-12500 GCA_019787425.1 Platygyra sinensis
TTATCATGATGATATAATCATCCACAGTGGCACATACGATGGTCTAGAACTTAAGACAGTAATTTTTCTTTTTCACCAAGTCTGATTCAAGCGCGAAAACTTGGCAGAACTAAACGACAAGATTCCTCCAAAATGGCGGCCGAAAATTCAAATGAGTCACAATTAGCTAATATTAAAAACGTATACCAGTACTAGACAGAACGCCTTTACTTTAATAACCCTGCAAAGTTTCAGCATTTGAGGTGCAATATCAGCTGAGAAAATGTGAGTTGAAAATTGAAAAATTTACAGACGTTTACTATTACACCTCAAATGCTGAAACTTTGTAGGGTTTCTAAAGTAAAGGTGTTCTTTCTAGTGCCGGTAAACGTTTTTAAAATTAGCTAATTTGACTTATTTGAATTTTTCGGCCGCCATTTTGGAGAAGGGTCTGTTATGAGACCAGGAATTTGCCTCTCACTACAACGACTATGAAAGCCCAGCATGAAAGAGCACGAAAAACGAGCTTTGTCAGTCATATTCTTGCCAGTTCCAGCATTCTGTGCAAGAGTTTTCAAGGGTGTAAAATCACAACCTTACCTCTTTGTTGAGTAGCGTCGCTAAACCGTCTGTCCAAATGGCAAACTGAAACGAAATGAAATATTATACAAGTCAAAAATAAACACTTTGTCGTTTCAAGCAAGAGCAAACTTCAAGTTTTCCATTGCATGAAGTGACATGAAGTAATGGTAGTCCATCGCAGGTTACTTCACAGTCATGGGCGAAATGAAATGGTCAAACACTCCCCCTCCCCCTCAGGGGTCAACCCCCATATATGGTAAGGAAGGAAAGTTCATGCACTGGACTTTGAACACAAAACGAGGATCGAAAAACAAAACAATCTACTAACACCAATACTAACCATTGCCGGGGTCCCTGCGATGAAGTCGAGATGCTTTTCATCCGCTTCGCTTTCGTACATAAGAGAAAAACATAATGATACATATCCCTATGAAGAAATAAAAAACAGCTTTAACGTAAGAAGAAATATCCCCAATTACTGACATATTTTTGGCGTGCCCTTGTAGTTTTGTACAAAATTTAAATAGCTTATTTATGACGGAGGACGGAGGGTTGCACATTCAAGTGAAATGAACGATTTTCTAGAAAAATTCCAGGTTAGCAATTACTAGAAGTGCGTAAAATTACGCTAGTCTATTTATTGGTGTATTATTTAAAATATTTCTTCGTATCAGTAATTCAAAACCCCAAAACAAAGCAAATCACGATGGTTACAGAGGTTAGGATAGCTTATTTTTTCTCCTCATACTCCTTACTTTTAGTTTCAATAGAGAGGATGCATCGTGGGTGTTTGATTCAACAGCCAAACCCCTCGAAATTTGTCAAAAGACACCCCGCTGCGCGTCGTATTTTCAACTTCCTTCCTGCAAACCTGAAAGTAAATATCTTACTTTGCCGATTTTCCGATCTCTGCTATGAGGACAGTCCTTTCCAACCAGCAAGTTGTTAATTTTGGCAATTGGTACTGTAGAAGTAAGCAATAAAAAAAGTCTTACAAGCGTCACTTTGTTGGCAATGAGATAAGGCAGGAAAGACACTACATATAGTTTGCTGTGACGGAGTGACCAATACATTTTTGTTCATTTTTTGGCTCTTTTTCACTTCCGTCTTCTTTTATTTATTTATTCTTTCTGGTAAAACAGAACAACAAGCTTGGTACACATTACACAATATTAAACAGTGCCTCATGAAAGTACTGCAGTAAGCTCTCATTTGCAAAGTTACACAGCAGCTAGCACCGAGGCTTTCACCCAAGACACCACTGTTTAAATCAACCAATCACATTAAAAGTTGTAGTTTCGTGCGTGCGTACGCGCGCGCTTGCTTTTGTGTTTTGGCGCCCAATTGCCGGTAGGAGAGCTAGAGGCGGTGGCCTTAGAATGTTTACACCTCCTTTGTCAGTATTTTAATGCAAATTTTCCCTTTCTTTCATAACTTGGCTATTCTTCTTTTCTCTGAAATTGTATTTTTTTAAGATCCAATCCAGTCTGTAATCATACTCGTGATAAACAAATCGGACTCCCGGTACGCGGTTGTCCAATTTTGTTATCACTCGTATGATTACAGACCGAACTGGACTCTGTTCAGTCCTATTACCATTACTAATCACAGCACCACACAAAAGTATTGCCTATCCACAGAGAGGAAGGAAGGCCAGAACACTCACATTTGTTTGGAAGATTTTCTAACGAAGGCGCCTGGCCTTCTGGGCAGTCACCGTAATGGAGAAATTTTAAATTTGGTGACAATCTACAATACCAGAACCTATCTGCAATGACAAAAAAAGAAACAACTCGTTATAAGCTAAGTAATACGTAGTTTCTTTGGTTTAGTTGTTTGCTGTCACGAAAATCCCTGTTATCAGTAGCTTCAAAAGGTATGAAAGAAACCTGTATGACAAACATTTCTTCGACTAAACAACTTCAGACTTTTTCAGTTGAAATACAAAGTTTTTTTTGATCGAGACGAACGAAACTTTTTCCAGCTTATAGCCAGCGACATAAAAAGTCCAATTCACCGAGTCCCGCATAGAAATTTGGTCGCGCGCGTAAAAATGACTCAAGAGCCCTACGAAGAAACCAAAACCACTTCAGCACTTGAAAGGCGTTAAATCACCTCATACCCGTAAAGAAATACCAACCTCAAATCTCTGAAACAGTTCCACACAACACCACCTCATGTTTTGCAATAGAATTGTTTGTTTGTTTCCTTTTTTTTAACCCAAATTCTCTTGACACATTCTCGTGTCACAGTCCACCCATTTCATAACAACGAGATTGTCCACAGGTCCTTACCTCTCCCTCGAGCCCGACCTTGGGCTTTGTCAAATTGCGCTCCTTGAATAAGCTGATCCAGTCTCTAAAAAGATTCAACATGAGATGATTAGAGTCTTTTTTATTCAGTATCACGCCCAGTATTACAAAGTGCAACAACCTTTTATTCATTCTTCTCAAGATTAAAATATTATTTTGGCTTAATGACAGATTTATCATTAATTTAATTTAGTGTTCGACCTGATAGTTTGGAAATTAATAGATTGTCATTTTATTCGCGTAACCTTGCGGCCTAGCAATGTATTGCTCGTTCTTGGGAATCAAAGAACATGAACGACAGCAAGTATAACTCGAAACCAAAATTTCATGAACGCAAACGGGGTTTCCTGTGCTGTAAAAAGACACTGGATCAACAAGACAAATAAAGTTGATCGATGCAGCTTATTATTGAAGGAGAATTGTAGTTCCGCTGTTTTTGATTCACAGGACAAGAAAAACACGAAACAAATTTGTGTTTTCTCCTACGTTTTTCACTTCTTGTAATTGTGAGTCCTTATAACCAAATATCAAAGAATCTTACCTGCTGTTTGACTAATTCTTTAAGTTCCGGAAGCACTTGTTCTCTAAGTTCTCTGTAAGAAAAAAAACATAAAAAAAGTAATATGTTGTTGAATTTTGAACTTCTAAACGAAAGGTAAAAATATGACTGTGGCATTGCTAAAATGGATAAAGGTGACGCCCACATTTCGACGCCCTTCCCAGCAAAATTCTGTTTAAGCAACATCAATCTTTACTTAAAAAACTGTCCTCTCAGTGTTGAAAATATTTCTCTTCTTGCAGAAGGTAGCATGCTGTTTATTTTAAATGTTCGCACGAACTCATATCATCTCTCAACACAGCCGGTCACAGCCAGTTAAGAATAGACCAATTTCGATATATTAAAATTCAGCCTAAACATTTGACCTCAGTACGAGGCTCTGGGGAATAAATACAAATTTTGTGGGGTTTATTTCCCAGAGCCTCGTTCTGATCAGGTCTATTGTGTTAGGCTGAATTTTAATATATCAAAATTGGGCTATTGTTCGTGAAATCTTATTTTTTGATGTGACCACAGGAAAAGCAAATGTCCACTTGTTTTTGTACTTACACAACAGGTTTGGCTTTCAGTTCCATGATGTTTCTTGCATGAATCTCTTCTTGTAGAATTTTAACAATTTGTGAATATCCTAAGTTGAACACATTGGTCTGCAAGAAAACAAGATGTTAACGTGTGCTGAACTGAGTAACTTACGCAAGTTATCCTTTAGCAAGTAAGAGCGGTATTACAGTTTCCATACATGGCGGACAGTGGTGCATTGCCACAAAAGGTTGTCTCGGAAGGTTAGCATTAAATAACATCGGGTGAGGTGGAATAAGTGACCAGCGGTTAGGGTTAGGGCTAGGGGTTTTGTGAGGATTGTTATCATATTGCGGGCGCAGAAAACTATTTCACCCCTGTGTTATCTAATGCTGACCGTCTCGGAATCACGGAACGAAAAAAACAAATCTCATTACAGTAATTGCAGAAATTCTCACGCGCTCAGTGACTAATTTTCATTGTCAATAATCGGACAGCCAAATAAGTTTATAATTTATGCGACGCGTCATGAGATGCGAGAGCGGATAGTTGACAATTTTCTACCGTAAAAATGAATAGACGTAATTTTCATGGGTCAAGCCTGTTTTTGACAATGAATTTCGTCATAACATTGCCAAAAATAGCCTGTGGATCCACAGCTACCTTGACAATGTTATGACGAAATCCCTGAACATTAACAGGACAGAGCATGAAAAAATGACGTCAAATAAACCATTTTACAGTTGCCCACTTAGTGACCTGGCCTTTGAATGGCAGCGAGGCTGGAGTTGACCTTGTTTTGATACAGACCCTACTGCTTTTGTTGTGTAAATCAAGTTGTTCTTATGCTAACTAGTTAACATTTACATGAGAAAAGCAGAGAGGTCTGTATCAAAGCAAGGTCACCTCCCGCCTCGCTTGCATTCGTGGCCAGGTAACTAAGCACACAACTGTAAAATGGCCTATTGTTAACTTGCCAAAGTTTATAAAGAACCACAAGTGTTGAAAGGAAACAAACTGCGAAATAAACCTATTTTACAGAGTTATTTCCGCGTTGGGGATACAAAATGGTCTTCATTTTGATCGTCGTAACACCAAACTAAGTCACTCGCACTAAGGGCGAAAAATAGCCTGCGAAAACAGCCGTCCTTCTTCGCTCCCGGCCCGAGTGGCGTTTCCACGCCGGGCCGGGAGCGAAGAAGGACGGCTGTTTTCGCAGGCTAGGCGGAAAACTGGTTTGACCAAGTCGCAATAGGCCCTTTGCAGGATCCGGTCGCATGGTACGGGATAAACTACGCTGGGACGCAAATAACGCAGTGGGACTTCCAAAACAAAGGAAAGTCCGGCTGGACTGGTAAGAGTTCCTTTGTTTTGGACGAACTCCCACTGCGTTATTTGCGTCTCAACATAATTTATTCCGTACCATGTGACTGGATCCTGCAAAGGGGCATTAGATTTTGCTTCGCAGCGGATTGGAATTGCGAGTTTTATAGGCCAATCACAGTAAGTAGAGACGCAAAATCGAAATGATTCCAGTTACCTTTTATTTTATCAAATTACCTATTTTCTCTTATTTACTACGCGCACTGTGATTGGTCAATTTACTGTACGTCCCATCGCTAATGTTAAAGCTGTTTTCGTTGCCAAAATGTTCGTGATTTAAAGCCAAGTGTTTCTAACTTTTACAACAAGTAAAAGTTTAAAACTTTCTTTGTTTTAAACGCTGTATTCAAACGTGCTAACGACTTAACAACGCGGATTCAGTTCAAATTGACTCAATTTGCTTTCGACGTGCGTTAAAACTTTGAAGCTATTCTGCGTGAATAAAAATCGTTCCCGAACCCGTCAGGCTCACAATAGAGATATAATAAACGTCTAACTAACTTCGTCGTCACGGTCTATACTGTGACTCACGGATCCTCGGTAAAACTCGCTCAGTAACTTACAGTACGGACCTCGAACTCGGTTAGCAAGAGGTATTGAGATAATACGCGTGCTCTTATTGGTTAGTACAGTTGCGAAACCTACGTTCTATTGAACCATTAACACACGGTTTCCGAACCTCAAAACATTAACGAGAAGATAACAAACGGTTTCCGCTTTCACTGGCTGACCTAATTATAACGTAACACGAATGTCTTTCCATGCAATATTTACATAGAAATTTGCAAGGAAATACGGGACCAAAATTGGTTAGTTTTTTCCCTTGGCAAAAAATCAGTTTATGCCGATTCCGTTAACGCTTGAAATTAGCAGGAAGTTTAAAGGATTTTCAGTGATAAAACACGGTCTTTCGAGGACTCCGTGGGCCTTCGCCGTAGACCTTCTGATCTGATCAGTGTAGCTGGCTACACTGATAGACTAGTTCGTAAAAAAGCCGTGAGAAGATTTCTTTCGATCCACCATTAAGAGATTACAGTTTTAAGTTTAATCAAGCCCAATGCATAACACGATGAATGAATGCCATCGCCATTAAGCTTTCAAGCAATAGTTTTCGCTTCATAAAATACAGAGAAACACGGACGTCACAGCCGTCAACATAACATAAGTAAAAAAAAAATACTGACTGAATAAATTTCAAAACAGTTGCTTCAACTAACCTTCATTTCAATCGCTAAACTTTTGAAGGATATCGATAAATCACTTCCCTAAGAATATCACTGAAGATTGTACTGCATGCAAACCTTCCATACTGTCTCTTACTTTCATTATAACTGCATCCGGCCACCACTTCCTACATTTCCCCGTCAAAGTATTTGGGAATTATTCAACACAACGGATTTCTGCCTTTCACCGAAGCATGGCCTTTTCCTTTCCGTTTCTTAGAACTTTAGTAGCGAAACAAGTTTTCGTCGCTTTGCTTCAGTTTGTGTATTTGAGTCCGGCGCTGAGTCTGTGGTTTCACTCTTTCAGCCGCTATGACTGGTTAGCCGCGTCATCTCATGAATTTTTGAGAATAAGCAACTTGATCGAGAAAGTAAAATAAATTTTCCTCTCTTTGACAAACGTTTTCCACATTTATTTATCTGAAGAGCAATAGACCGTTCTTCAAACGGTTTACCGGAGCAAAAGATCCACTTGAATTGTTGGGAGAACACTCGAAAAGCTTGTAAATCATGAGTTACAAATTTTTCCATGTTCTTCCAACATCTCGCCTGCGTTCATTGTGCCCGTAAAACCACGAAAAAGCGGTCTGTTGTTTAAGAAACCTTCTCTAAGAGCGCCTGTGTACAGTGTCGGCTCATTTCCGCATGAATAAAAAAAATTGCCTTTAGATATATCTAGATTTAGCAACCAATAAAAATGGGTAAAAAAAGAAGCAAGATCTTACATCTTAAGAACGTTCGCGCGAAAATTTTCCAGTCGATAGTATTTTTTTAAGTTTTTACTGCAGGCAGATAATGAGTTACTTGTGCCAGAAATGCAAAAAAAATCGGGGGTCACCGTCTTCGTTTCAGAGATAAAGCGTGTGGTAAACTATACTGATTCGAAAAATTGTCCCATATAATTCAGCACCGTCTGCAGGGGTTTATAGTTAAAAATATCGAAGGTGAGTCAACGGAGGCAAACTATCTTAGTCATATTTTGTAGGAGTGGGTCTGTTACGTAAATAATTCCAAATGTTACTAACGTTTTCACAAAATTTAACCCTTTAAGAGGCATTTGAAACCGCCGCGCAGATGCACGAAGAGCTAATAAGAACGAAATTCGACGGTGCATTTTGCCAAAAATACAAACTTCTAGTCGATAGATTTTCTTCATTTTTTCCCTAAACGTAGAAAATCAGTAGAGAAAATGATCCATCAAAAGAAAAATTGGGGTCACCGTACGTCCAAGATCGTTAAATCCAGGCAAAGCTCTAGCAATGGCCATCTGCCCCATCATTTGTTTATTTTATGACTTAGCGCGCGCGCTCATACATGACGTGGCATGTGAGTTTGCGTGCGCAGTAAGGATGCGCAGAAACAATTAGCGCGAACGTTCTTAAGGGAGATTAGCCGCAGTATTTTAAGTTAATTTGGCCATGCACAAATTTCCCTTTAAACTGAAGGAAGGCGAGCTGCACGATTTGTGAAAAACAGTTGGCAACGAACACCCGAACTGTCACAAATTTACTCAATGATCTGGACTGGCCCTCCCTTCAAAATAGAAGGAAATCTGCTCGCTCCACATTACTCTATAAATCTATCCATGGTGAATCAGCATTGGAAAATCCCATGCTATATCAAAAAACGAAATTGGCAGCTACTATCCTGTCACAGAGACAAGTTTTTGAACTTAAACCTAATACCTGAAGCCTACAGAAACTTATCTTATCGTAGAACCATCAAAGAATGGAACTCATTCTCTAGCAGTGTTTTAGATAAATGGAAAACTTCATTATCTAAGACAGCACCTCGTTTAGGATAACTGGATTTTAGTTAGGATATAGAGGATATTAGACGGTGGCGAGAAAATATGAATTTTATGTTCAAGTTGCAAGAACATAAATTCGTATCTTCGAGCTAACTTGTTATATAAAGATACTGATGACGGGCGTTTTTGCAGTTTTTCCGAAATTTCCGATGATTTCCCAAAATTGTTCCGAGGCCAGACGAAACGTTCCCGAACATTTTTGAGAAATTCCAAAAATTTCCGAAGATGTCTGAAGATTTCCGAAGATTGCCGAAGACTTTCGAGGTAGACCCGAAGATTTTCGATGATGTAGAAGGATAACGGAAAATATTAGTTTACTAAGGTAGGGAAACACCCAAAACGATAATAAAAAACCATAATGGATCAAGGACGGTAAGGGTGGAGAAGATTAACAAGGATTACAAACAACGAACTAGAAATTTTTAAATTCAATCTTTCAAGATGCAAAAGCCATGAGGTAGATTCTCTAAACTATAGATAGTCCAGTCCCTGAACTCTCCTTTCTTTCCCGCCCCATAGTAGGGGTTTAACCCGGGCGGGCGAAAGAAGAGTCAGTCCAGGATAACTTGCATGCGCATGTTCAGAACGACCGCCATTTTTCCCCAAATCGGGGAAAAACCATATTTGGAAGTACTTTCCAGATTTGGCTTGTGGCGCGATTTCTCTGAATGATAGTATACAAACAACAATTTCTGCATTCAGATTGATTAAAAACATGTCAATTAATCCCAAATGTGTGGAATTTCATGCACCAGTGCCACGCTAAACCACATCGATTTGTTTTTTAATCACAATATCAAAGATAACTAAGGAAATCTTTGTTAAGATTTGTTGACAACTGAAAACTTGAAAGTGCACGCGCTGCATTATGCAAATGAGCTCCTTGTACGCGTCAGACTTTCCTTTCAAAAACATTTGCAAAATCGCTCAACATACAGAAACAATACGAAAAAAATGTTTGGGAAAAGAGTAATGACGCCTACTCGTTGTCGATAAGAGTACAGACCACGATTAAACCATTAGATTTTGAAGTTTTTAAGGCGAGTTTTTGACAATATCAACGTCAAAGAAAATGTTTTCTTTCAGAGCGCGAGCTGAAAAAAGCATTGCGCGACACATTGACGCGAGCAGCGTGGTTGAGACCTAGTAATTTTTTATTGGTTCGTTCTTAGCATGCGCATGCATGTTATCCTGGACTCTTCTTTCGCCCGCCCGGGTTCAGCCCCTATATGGGTCGAGAAGAAGGAGAGTTCAGGGACTGGACTAAACTATAGAATGCTGTTTGACTTGACCCACCTTAAACAATTCCATGGATAGATGTTTATCTTTAAGCGCCCTGCAAATCTGATCCTTAACCACTTGCATGACACGACTAAAGTCTCCTGAAGTGGCTCTCATTTCTCTCCACGTCTTGTACAAACGTTGAATACAGATGCAAAAGAATTCTTCAAATGCAAAGTCCATGGTGAAGAATATCGGGTAGAAATCTTTCCCGGAATCGGAAGCTAAAACATAACAAAGAGATCAATAAAGATCACTCGTCTAGAAATTATCTCTTTCCTACAAAGCGCCATTTTGAGATGAGACTAAGCTCAACTGAAATCTAGCAATCGGTTCTAAGTTGCAAGTGAATGCTACATGAAATATCTTAAATTTGAACTACGGGAAAAAAGGTAAAGCCATGAATATTCATTGCAGTCATATACACAATGGAATAAGGCCCTAAGTGACTTTTGGAAAATTTTGAGGCAGCTAAGAACGAAACTTACCAGCAATTTTCACAGTTTACTCTGGTTTTTCTTATTGTTTCAAAAGAACTAGTAGTTATTACTAAGTCCTTTTTAGACAATAATGAAGACAAGAGTAAACTGTAACGAGTGCTTGTAGGTATTTCAATCCTGACTGCCTTGACATTTTCCAGAAGTCACTCAGGGCTTTGTTCCACTCACCCATTCTTATGAAACTAAAGTCTGAACAAATTCAGGGTTCAACAGGATTTGAATCCATGACCTCTGTGATACCGCTCCAGTGCTCTTACTAGCAACTGAGCTATCGAGCCAATTAGGAGCTGGTCATGTTGGAATTAAACTCGAGTGCTCGAACTACATGTATACCAGTTTGACAAAATTTTGCAGGTATCCACACCATCAGTAGCCTGACATATTCCACTTAATCCGCATTGCAATGTACTTTCACCCGTGTCATCGTTGGTGAGTTTTATTACTCAAATGGTTCTGTTTTCTTTTGTACAAATTAAACCACTCTTGTGAAGGTCATACGCTGGATCTACGGTGAATATTGACATTTCGAATTCATTTTCATCCCGGCACTAGGTTTCCTTTTGCGGACAAAAACAACTTCACCAACATGATGGAGTCTTTGACTTACGCGGTTCCCACTGATTTCCAGTACTTCACACAGCATTTTGGTAAGCGCAATACTGGTACGAGCAAACGGGCATTCATAGTCATCACCTCGACCAAGGTTTTCCAGAATGACCTTGACAGAAAAGGTAACAGTCAGATTTCTCTTGAATCACATAGAATGTATGACCATGTTTAACTGTGCTATTTAGCCCTGTTTAACTGTGAACGGGCGAGAGTACCGCACTTAGTTTAAACTTCCTTAACTTAAATGAAACATTTAGGAGGAATTTATTGGTGTTACACTCACCAACGGCTTATTACAAAAATTCAGCAGCGGATAATTCCATTGCTAAATGACAATGGTCGTTTCTGTAACACGAATTATGGTCCGTCCAACTAGTTTTAATTTTCATAACTTTTACCCTGAAAAATGTTTCTCCGTCAAGTTTTTGGGTCCCAACGTACTTTGACGTCCCCATAGCAACTTTGTTTTGACAGGTTGTTCTACCTAATTTGTAATTTCGGCTTTCGTGAGTTTTTTTTTGTCTAGGTTTTTTACAGTACACGCAGCTCATGGGCTTCAAAAATACAGTTTCACTCTAGAATACGAACTGTTTACGATAGTACAAAATTACGGTAAGGGCACTCGAACCACGAAACACTCGATTTATATACTTTTTGGGTGACTATAGAATGAGACCCTTATTTAATGTATAAGATGAGTGTTTTAAAACACTGTAAAAATGATAAATACTCTTGTTTATATTAATAGTCTCCATTTTTAAGTCAATTGATGAGGTATGGGTGATTGTTATATAGCTGGCGTTTGTCCCGCTACAGCGCGCCCATTCATTGGCTAGTTCATGGTCACATGACATCTAACAATGAAACTGTTTTCCCGCCAAATGCCATGAGCGGGCAACCATTGCGAAAACTATGACGTCAAACGGGAAACAGTTCACTGTTACCCGCGAAATGTTGACCGCTGTTGCACGTGATCAGAGGTGGTCTAATGTCGCTGGAATCTCAACGCGTTTCTCAAAATTTGCTTTTGTTTTGTTTGTTTTGCTATATAACAAATGACTGGCCCCTTGGGGAACAGTGAATTTTGTTTTCCTCGAATCTCAATGTCTCCCTCGACGATCGACCTCGTCTCGGGAAACATTGAGATTCTCGGGAAACAAAATTCACTGTTCCCCCCGGGACCAGTCATTAAGTGTTAAATATTGTCATGGAATATTAAATTAAAGTACCCTGCGATACTGGTCCTCGTGCTTCTTCGCAAAGTAAACCATTGTATGCAAAGGAAAGAAGGCCTGGTGGAACTTCACTGAAGTCCTTTGCTGGTGAATCAATGTCCTGTAAAAGTTAACAAGAGTGCTAAGCTGTAAATACTCACAAAATGAATGCTTCAGTGTAATGTTCATGTGTTTCCTTATGTCATATATTTGGTAAACTCACAAACGTCTTGACGAGTGATCTACGTCTTGGCTCTGACAAAGGGCGAACGCCATAGAAGTTAGCTTTACAAACGCCACAGAACTGTGTACTTTAATACACATAATAGCAAATGAAAATATACAGTACTTTCAAGTAGAAGACGGGTCAAACCGATTGATTAGAATGGCCTTCTCACAACATAATTACATGTCCCACATCAGAGCCCTGAAACTTGTTAGGTCACTTCCAAAAAGGCTTAGTTGGATATCGTTAGAAGTCCTTTTTCCCTCCAAATATAAGCTCAAACAGTTCAGTAATCTTAGGTAT
>JAHPZR010035273.1:15000-18726 GCA_019787425.1 Platygyra sinensis
AATAACGGCTACAAAGGACGGAGACAACAAAGATGCCTACCACTTGGCCAAAACACCCATCTAACGTTCGGTAAGCTAAGAGCATGATCGCTACAACCATATTTCAATTCACAATTTCCATCATTTAAGAAACTTTCATTATTCAAGAAACACTTGAAGACTGATCTTTTTAAAAAAGCATATAATGTTTAACTTTTTGATAATTTAGAATGGGATATATGGTGATATTTTTATAAATAAGACTGTAATATTTTATTACTGGTGGAATCTTTTTAATTATTTTAATATTATGAACTGTAAAGCGCTTTGGTCAATTAGTGGAGTTAGCGCTATATAAATTATGTTATTATTATTATTATTATTATTATTATTATTATTATTTGGAGTTGGTTGTCATAAAGAAAAAGTAAAAACCAAATTTCTGTTCCATTTGCGTGCTACTCCTGCTTCCAGTCCTCTTTGGCGATAATCACGCGGTATTCGTTGATAACACTGATGCGTGGCTAGCATAATTTCCTTTGGTTAGTCGTCTGATTTAGGGAAAACCCTCCCTAATAATTGAATGTCATTCCAAAATTTGGGTTCACCTAGAAAAATTGGTAAGCATCCCTTCAGTTACGATTGGCTAAAATATTGTATCTGGTTAAAAAACGAGTGCAGTAGGTCATTAGGTGACCTGGCTGGAGTTTTCAATCATTCAGCATCGTAAAGTACAAACTGACAACAGAGCAAAACAATGCTTGTTCTGAAAATAGCTTGCACTTAAAATTATGCCACGTCTACTTTTGACACCAAAAGTACTGAAAACCGACTGCCACAGATTGAAAACTCTGCTCAAAGAAGCTAAATATGACTCACATTCATAATATACGTCCTTACTCCTTTCCTTGAGAGAGTATCTGCAAATTGCTAAAAAAAAAATATTCCAAGAAATAAAACAATAAGAGAAATATACAACAAAATTATTTTCACAATGCTGGAGGTTGACTTAAAATAGCAAAATTGGCAATCACTCTGTATCTCCATTGAAATTAAAACAAAAACATTTTTGACTTATCACAGGGCTTTTATTATCGTTTTTAGCAGGAGGGCAACTGATTTTTACCAGTGGACATGCAAAATGAACTTCTTTATAAGAAAACACCTTCCACCAGATAGTCAAATCAGATGGGCAAAATACTCCTCACAGCCAGTCAATCTGCTGAGTGTCCTAAATGCCCTGAATTTCCCCAAATTTAGCTGTGTCTGCACTAATGAACACTGGTGTACGCTACCTTTAAGATAGTCGTGTAACCCTTTCTTTGCACATAGAGGAGGAAAGATTGTGAGATGAGCCTTAAACATTTACAGTGTACTGGTACACTGTACCTAATTATCCTCCTAACTGGAGATAGGGACTGTGTAAGTATATCTGCAAGTGTCTTGCTCAAGAAAATATTAAGTTAACCGCAGTGATCCCGACTAAGGTTGAACCTTGGACTGTTTGATTCAGAGTCCAGGATAAATTAATGTTAAGGCACGGTATATCAACTATAACTTAAGTAACAAATACAGTAACTAAATCACTAGTATAATTTTATATTATACATCTTATATGACACGGAAATGTATTGTGTGGTATAAACTCACTCTTTTATTTGGTGTTCGCATGAAAAGGCTGTTGATAAGGGCAATGGCGTAGAGTCGAATGTCTTGATTATCGCTACCAAATAAAAGCAAATACAGCAGGTTACCAAAGTTAGCTATCAATAGACTAAACAATGCACCAAGATGTACCCTCATCTGCAACAATATGAGAGATAGATTCTTGCACAGTTTAGCCTCTGGAAATAAGGATACACAACAAATGCTACACATTGCTGATTTGCCTGCCTCTTTCAACTGCATCACGGACCAACTGATTGATGCACTGAATTCATAGACATCTGTGCAAAATCTTCATATTTGTTCTTAAATATTCCACAATATAAAAGTTATAACAATTTCAATGCCAGGTTTGCTAATGATTGAACTGTATGTTACTTACTTTTTAAGATGGAGGACAAGGTTCTCAAAAACTACTTCTTTTTCTACAATTGGATAAAATGTTGAACTGATGGACAAAAAGAAACAAATAATATTTAGTTTTTGAAGTTTTTATTTGAACTTCTTCCTACTGTTTTGAATAAACTCTAAGCCATTTGACAACAGGTAACATGAAGGTGGCATAATCAGAGGAGAATAGAAATCTACTGTGTCAGCATTAAAGGAAATTACAGAAAGTAGGCTACAACAAGAACACATAGAAACCCAGTTACACCCCACTTCCAGGAACAACAATGAGAATTTACCAGTGTGCAGAATGAATACTGTGTCACTGCATGAATTTGGAAGGCAAGGCAGGAATACCAAGCAAGCGAGTTAGCAAGATACTGTGAACCAAAATCTAACAGCTAACAGCAATACTCCTTAAGGCCCCTACACCTTTGAGTTTAACTCTGTCTAAATAATTTTAACCCCATTAAAAAGTGCAATAGATCATGCAATGCATTGTATGCTAACTAGCAATGATTTAGTTGAAGGTAGGCTTCTAATAATAAAACTATAATATGAATATTCTTGATATGAAAACAATGACCTCCAGAGTTCAAATCAGTTTCAAAGTGAACTGCTTTATTTAACAGTCTACGTAAGAAGGATAGCACACGCCACAAGGCATGCAGGATGGTGGTAACTTTTGCACTACTTTGCTATTGCTCTATCATACTTCTGACTGGCTCAATCAGCAAAATCTACCAAAACTGCAGGTAGCTGTATGAAATTATTTAATAAACTATTATGTATTTCTCTCTCAACAAAATCTCTTCCAAGTTTAAACACCACAGCAATCCTACGTTGGGAACATTGGAAAATTGGAAGCTTTTATTGTCTTTGTTTACGGACTGTTGTGATCGGTTGATATGTTTTCGCGCATAGGAAACTACCTTTCAAAATAGAGTTTAAATACAGTTTATTAATTTTCATGAACCTGGTTTCCATTGGTCGATAAATTCTTTGTTTGAAAACACAGTCAACCGTTTCAATGTGGGGAAAGCGTATTGCTGCAGAACAGTACAAAATGGTACAGTTTTTGTCTAGATCATTACTTAATTTTTACCTGTTTGTGGACACAGCTTCTAAGATAGACAGACATCTCTTTAGCACTGTAGGATCCACTTGATTTTTCTTGTTCACAAATACTGTCAACTACAAATATTTGGCATATTTAATAATAATAAAGTCGAACCTCCCGTGAGTGACCACTTAAAATGCCAAGCCTTGAGTGGTCGCTTATAAGATCTTAGACCACCTCCCATACGCATTAATTTTTCCTCATTAGCATATGGTAACTGCAGAGACTTACCAACCTTGCCCCACATTTTAAAAGATTTCGTCACATGAAAAAGTCAATTTTACAAAAAATCTGGTACTTCCCACTGAGAAATTTCCTTCTCTTTTACTGTTTACTTGTGGGAGGCAGGGTGGCCTCATGGTTAGTGCGCTCACCGCTGGAGCGTCTGCGAGCGGTCCCTGGCCCGGGACATGTTGTGTTCTTGGGCAAGACATTTTACTCTCACAGTGCCTCTCTCAACCCAGGTGTATACAGGGTTCGTACACTTATGACCTGTCAAAATTACATGACTTTCCATGAGTTTTTCCATGGCCTTTTGAGATATTCCACGACCTAAGTTAAGCAATTGTCCTCCA
>JAHPZR010035274.1:0-14141 GCA_019787425.1 Platygyra sinensis
AGTTTTTGTATAAAATTTAGCTCTCTCTGTAAACACGTTTGAAGCGTTTTTTGAAAAATAGAACACTTCGCGTGTTTATATAAGGGTATTGCAAAATTCACTGGATTCCCAGACCAGCTTCAATTTAACACAAGAAATAGAAAATTAATCACTTGTGTTCACATAGCGACATGTACCACATTACCTGCCTAAAACTTCACTTTGAACACGACCTTCATTTGTCCAAACTTACTGTCCTAAACAGAAATATCCTTGGCCAAAACATGACAGCGCTTTCACGACCACAAAAGACCGCCTTAAAATTAATTTCACGAAAGAGCCTTTGGTAAAGTCGCACAAAGCTTGCACGATTTCACTACTTCACACCTCTTAAGGGCACTGAATGTTTCCAATACGCTATGTAAACACAAGTTTTTTTTCATTTCTCAATACCCCATCCCCCACCCACCGCCCCCCACACACACACGCCTTCACCCTTATCATATTTATCCTTATACTTTTAATATTAGAATGAGTAGAGACTGACTACAAGGCCCCGTGCAGACTAGGCCGGAGAAATTTGAAGGTGAATTTGCTTTCTTTCTGAAAACGCATCAAATGTTTTCCGTCAATCACCGGCGGTTGAAAACCTCAAGGGCACCGCCCTTTGGGGGTTTTGGGTTAATCACACGATTATCAACACGTCCTCGTTTTCGAAAATCTCCGTTTTCAAAATGTCTTTCGTCTACACTAAAACGAAACGCCGAAATTTTCAAATTCTGCCGATTTGAAGAGCGTTTTCGTGACAGATTAGTGTGGACGGTAGATGGACCTAACCGTAGAAATAAATCTGCTTTTTCAAATTTCTCCGGCTTAAGATGAACCAGCATAAGTTAAAAGCATGGAGGCTCTTCAGGGAGATTCATAGAAACACGACTTGATATAGTGGCGAATTTCATAACGCAGAGGATAGAACAACAGAGATCCCTATATGGCTTGTCTCTCATCAGAAAGAAACGGATTGCATTTTAGGGGATTTAATTAACAAAAATCATTGCACATCTTAAATCTAACTACCTGATCAAGCCAGATTCTCCTTTTAACTCACTCTCGACATATTTTCACCAAATAGGTAAACAAGCCGGAATACATACTAAAATAAACAGTTTTCTTATTATGAAAACAATGTATCAAAATACCTAAATATTAAAACACATTTTAAACTAATTATTCATTTTCTCACTACAAATTTGTAAATATTACTATTTAATTAAAGGGTGTTTTTCTCAGGTTCAACCTAGGAAATTTTCGAAAGTGTATATGTGGAACATGGCGAAGGCAAATCGATCAAAAGTTGATATAAACGATCCTTTCGGGTTTGAGTTGTTTGACAGCGCAGAAATTAATACATTTAGTTCAAAACTCGTGCAAAACGTGGACACACGCGTGCGCTGATTCGTCCGTGCATCTGGTAACCAATCAGAACAAAGACGTTGCCTGTAATTGGCTGACATTTCCCGCGCTTATCAACGGGTAGTTGGTCTTGCTTGGAGTTTTCAAAACTCCACTCATTATTGCGATTGACTCTGAGAAACATTCAGTTAACGCACCGTGGAAGACTTAAGAAATGCCCTCGAGACAATTTATTTTTCGCAGGTCATCTAGAGTCCTACGAAACGTATTATTTCGGACCTGAACCAGAAAAGAACACCTCTTCTGTGACTACTAAGCTAACTAAAGTCATAGACAAAGTTAAAGTTAGGAGGTTCAGCTGGTACTTGTGGCGGGGTCTCAGGGATGGTTATGTTCTCCAAGTCTAACAATCTAAGTTTCATTTCCATATTAAGAAGGGTTTCTAGCTCTTCGTGAGACTCAGAAGACGGCATCTGTGTGGAAACGTTACAACTTTCAGAGGCATAGTCGATGCAACAAAACACGAATGGTTCTACGTCACTTAAGGTTGGTTCTCAGTGTCCCATAACTGCTAGCATAAGCAACATACTCAGATATCGTATTAACGAGCTGTTAAGTAGCTGCTTTTGTGAACCCCCAAACGCAGAAACAAACTAATTACTTTGCATGTTTCCAGAAACAATTAGTTTCCATGGGAATTGTTTCCCGTTTTGCCCGCCAACGAAACATTTTTGGTTTTCCGGGAAACGACTTTGTGGGTCGTTAATTGAAGGTTAAAAACCTGTGAACAGGAGTCAACTTTATCATGATGATATAATCATCCACAGTGGCACATACGATGGTCTAGAACTTAAGACAGTAATTTTTCTTTTTCACCAAGTCTGATTCAAGCGCGAAAACTTGGCAGAACTAAACGACAAGATTCCTCCAAAATGGCGGCCGAAAATTCAAATGAGTCACAATTAGCTAATATTAAAAACGTATACCAGTACTAGACAGAACGCCTTTACTTTAATAACCCTGCAAAGTTTCAGCATTTGAGGTGCAATATCAGCTGAGAAAATGTGAGTTGAAAATTGAAAAATTTACAGACGTTTACTATTACACCTCAAATGCTGAAACTTTGTAGGGTTTCTAAAGTAAAGGTGTTCTTTCTAGTGCCGGTAAACGTTTTTAAAATTAGCTAATTTGACTTATTTGAATTTTTCGGCCGCCATTTTGGAGAAGGGTCTGTTATGAGACCAGGAATTTGCCTCTCACTACAACGACTATGAAAGCCCAGCATGAAAGAGCACGAAAAACGAGCTTTGTCAGTCATATTCTTGCCAGTTCCAGCATTCTGTGCAAGAGTTTTCAAGGGTGTAAAATCACAACCTTACCTCTTTGTTGAGTAGCGTCGCTAAACCGTCTGTCCAAATGGCAAACTGAAACGAAATGAAATATTATACAAGTCAAAAATAAACACTTTGTCGTTTCAAGCAAGAGCAAACTTCAAGTTTTCCATTGCATGAAGTGACATGAAGTAATGGTAGTCCATCGCAGGTTACTTCACAGTCATGGGCGAAATGAAATGGTCAAACACTCCCCCTCCCCCTCAGGGGTCAACCCCCATATATGGTAAGGAAGGAAAGTTCATGCACTGGACTTTGAACACAAAACGAGGATCGAAAAACAAAACAATCTACTAACACCAATACTAACCATTGCCGGGGTCCCTGCGATGAAGTCGAGATGCTTTTCATCCGCTTCGCTTTCGTACATAAGAGAAAAACATAATGATACATATCCCTATGAAGAAATAAAAAACAGCTTTAACGTAAGAAGAAATATCCCCAATTACTGACATATTTTTGGCGTGCCCTTGTAGTTTTGTACAAAATTTAAATAGCTTATTTATGACGGAGGACGGAGGGTTGCACATTCAAGTGAAATGAACGATTTTCTAGAAAAATTCCAGGTTAGCAATTACTAGAAGTGCGTAAAATTACGCTAGTCTATTTATTGGTGTATTATTTAAAATATTTCTTCGTATCAGTAATTCAAAACCCCAAAACAAAGCAAATCACGATGGTTACAGAGGTTAGGATAGCTTATTTTTTCTCCTCATACTCCTTACTTTTAGTTTCAATAGAGAGGATGCATCGTGGGTGTTTGATTCAACAGCCAAACCCCTCGAAATTTGTCAAAAGACACCCCGCTGCGCGTCGTATTTTCAACTTCCTTCCTGCAAACCTGAAAGTAAATATCTTACTTTGCCGATTTTCCGATCTCTGCTATGAGGACAGTCCTTTCCAACCAGCAAGTTGTTAATTTTGGCAATTGGTACTGTAGAAGTAAGCAATAAAAAAAGTCTTACAAGCGTCACTTTGTTGGCAATGAGATAAGGCAGGAAAGACACTACATATAGTTTGCTGTGACGGAGTGACCAATACATTTTTGTTCATTTTTTGGCTCTTTTTCACTTCCGTCTTCTTTTATTTATTTATTCTTTCTGGTAAAACAGAACAACAAGCTTGGTACACATTACACAATATTAAACAGTGCCTCATGAAAGTACTGCAGTAAGCTCTCATTTGCAAAGTTACACAGCAGCTAGCACCGAGGCTTTCACCCAAGACACCACTGTTTAAATCAACCAATCACATTAAAAGTTGTAGTTTCGTGCGTGCGTACGCGCGCGCTTGCTTTTGTGTTTTGGCGCCCAATTGCCGGTAGGAGAGCTAGAGGCGGTGGCCTTAGAATGTTTACACCTCCTTTGTCAGTATTTTAATGCAAATTTTCCCTTTCTTTCATAACTTGGCTATTCTTCTTTTCTCTGAAATTGTATTTTTTTAAGATCCAATCCAGTCTGTAATCATACTCGTGATAAACAAATCGGACTCCCGGTACGCGGTTGTCCAATTTTGTTATCACTCGTATGATTACAGACCGAACTGGACTCTGTTCAGTCCTATTACCATTACTAATCACAGCACCACACAAAAGTATTGCCTATCCACAGAGAGGAAGGAAGGCCAGAACACTCACATTTGTTTGGAAGATTTTCTAACGAAGGCGCCTGGCCTTCTGGGCAGTCACCGTAATGGAGAAATTTTAAATTTGGTGACAATCTACAATACCAGAACCTATCTGCAATGACAAAAAAAGAAACAACTCGTTATAAGCTAAGTAATACGTAGTTTCTTTGGTTTAGTTGTTTGCTGTCACGAAAATCCCTGTTATCAGTAGCTTCAAAAGGTATGAAAGAAACCTGTATGACAAACATTTCTTCGACTAAACAACTTCAGACTTTTTCAGTTGAAATACAAAGTTTTTTTTGATCGAGACGAACGAAACTTTTTCCAGCTTATAGCCAGCGACATAAAAAGTCCAATTCACCGAGTCCCGCATAGAAATTTGGTCGCGCGCGTAAAAATGACTCAAGAGCCCTACGAAGAAACCAAAACCACTTCAGCACTTGAAAGGCGTTAAATCACCTCATACCCGTAAAGAAATACCAACCTCAAATCTCTGAAACAGTTCCACACAACACCACCTCATGTTTTGCAATAGAATTGTTTGTTTGTTTCCTTTTTTTTAACCCAAATTCTCTTGACACATTCTCGTGTCACAGTCCACCCATTTCATAACAACGAGATTGTCCACAGGTCCTTACCTCTCCCTCGAGCCCGACCTTGGGCTTTGTCAAATTGCGCTCCTTGAATAAGCTGATCCAGTCTCTAAAAAGATTCAACATGAGATGATTAGAGTCTTTTTTATTCAGTATCACGCCCAGTATTACAAAGTGCAACAACCTTTTATTCATTCTTCTCAAGATTAAAATATTATTTTGGCTTAATGACAGATTTATCATTAATTTAATTTAGTGTTCGACCTGATAGTTTGGAAATTAATAGATTGTCATTTTATTCGCGTAACCTTGCGGCCTAGCAATGTATTGCTCGTTCTTGGGAATCAAAGAACATGAACGACAGCAAGTATAACTCGAAACCAAAATTTCATGAACGCAAACGGGGTTTCCTGTGCTGTAAAAAGACACTGGATCAACAAGACAAATAAAGTTGATCGATGCAGCTTATTATTGAAGGAGAATTGTAGTTCCGCTGTTTTTGATTCACAGGACAAGAAAAACACGAAACAAATTTGTGTTTTCTCCTACGTTTTTCACTTCTTGTAATTGTGAGTCCTTATAACCAAATATCAAAGAATCTTACCTGCTGTTTGACTAATTCTTTAAGTTCCGGAAGCACTTGTTCTCTAAGTTCTCTGTAAGAAAAAAAACATAAAAAAAGTAATATGTTGTTGAATTTTGAACTTCTAAACGAAAGGTAAAAATATGACTGTGGCATTGCTAAAATGGATAAAGGTGACGCCCACATTTCGACGCCCTTCCCAGCAAAATTCTGTTTAAGCAACATCAATCTTTACTTAAAAAACTGTCCTCTCAGTGTTGAAAATATTTCTCTTCTTGCAGAAGGTAGCATGCTGTTTATTTTAAATGTTCGCACGAACTCATATCATCTCTCAACACAGCCGGTCACAGCCAGTTAAGAATAGACCAATTTCGATATATTAAAATTCAGCCTAAACATTTGACCTCAGTACGAGGCTCTGGGGAATAAATACAAATTTTGTGGGGTTTATTTCCCAGAGCCTCGTTCTGATCAGGTCTATTGTGTTAGGCTGAATTTTAATATATCAAAATTGGGCTATTGTTCGTGAAATCTTATTTTTTGATGTGACCACAGGAAAAGCAAATGTCCACTTGTTTTTGTACTTACACAACAGGTTTGGCTTTCAGTTCCATGATGTTTCTTGCATGAATCTCTTCTTGTAGAATTTTAACAATTTGTGAATATCCTAAGTTGAACACATTGGTCTGCAAGAAAACAAGATGTTAACGTGTGCTGAACTGAGTAACTTACGCAAGTTATCCTTTAGCAAGTAAGAGCGGTATTACAGTTTCCATACATGGCGGACAGTGGTGCATTGCCACAAAAGGTTGTCTCGGAAGGTTAGCATTAAATAACATCGGGTGAGGTGGAATAAGTGACCAGCGGTTAGGGTTAGGGCTAGGGGTTTTGTGAGGATTGTTATCATATTGCGGGCGCAGAAAACTATTTCACCCCTGTGTTATCTAATGCTGACCGTCTCGGAATCACGGAACGAAAAAAACAAATCTCATTACAGTAATTGCAGAAATTCTCACGCGCTCAGTGACTAATTTTCATTGTCAATAATCGGACAGCCAAATAAGTTTATAATTTATGCGACGCGTCATGAGATGCGAGAGCGGATAGTTGACAATTTTCTACCGTAAAAATGAATAGACGTAATTTTCATGGGTCAAGCCTGTTTTTGACAATGAATTTCGTCATAACATTGCCAAAAATAGCCTGTGGATCCACAGCTACCTTGACAATGTTATGACGAAATCCCTGAACATTAACAGGACAGAGCATGAAAAAATGACGTCAAATAAACCATTTTACAGTTGCCCACTTAGTGACCTGGCCTTTGAATGGCAGCGAGGCTGGAGTTGACCTTGTTTTGATACAGACCCTACTGCTTTTGTTGTGTAAATCAAGTTGTTCTTATGCTAACTAGTTAACATTTACATGAGAAAAGCAGAGAGGTCTGTATCAAAGCAAGGTCACCTCCCGCCTCGCTTGCATTCGTGGCCAGGTAACTAAGCACACAACTGTAAAATGGCCTATTGTTAACTTGCCAAAGTTTATAAAGAACCACAAGTGTTGAAAGGAAACAAACTGCGAAATAAACCTATTTTACAGAGTTATTTCCGCGTTGGGGATACAAAATGGTCTTCATTTTGATCGTCGTAACACCAAACTAAGTCACTCGCACTAAGGGCGAAAAATAGCCTGCGAAAACAGCCGTCCTTCTTCGCTCCCGGCCCGAGTGGCGTTTCCACGCCGGGCCGGGAGCGAAGAAGGACGGCTGTTTTCGCAGGCTAGGCGGAAAACTGGTTTGACCAAGTCGCAATAGGCCCTTTGCAGGATCCGGTCGCATGGTACGGGATAAACTACGCTGGGACGCAAATAACGCAGTGGGACTTCCAAAACAAAGGAAAGTCCGGCTGGACTGGTAAGAGTTCCTTTGTTTTGGACGAACTCCCACTGCGTTATTTGCGTCTCAACATAATTTATTCCGTACCATGTGACTGGATCCTGCAAAGGGGCATTAGATTTTGCTTCGCAGCGGATTGGAATTGCGAGTTTTATAGGCCAATCACAGTAAGTAGAGACGCAAAATCGAAATGATTCCAGTTACCTTTTATTTTATCAAATTACCTATTTTCTCTTATTTACTACGCGCACTGTGATTGGTCAATTTACTGTACGTCCCATCGCTAATGTTAAAGCTGTTTTCGTTGCCAAAATGTTCGTGATTTAAAGCCAAGTGTTTCTAACTTTTACAACAAGTAAAAGTTTAAAACTTTCTTTGTTTTAAACGCTGTATTCAAACGTGCTAACGACTTAACAACGCGGATTCAGTTCAAATTGACTCAATTTGCTTTCGACGTGCGTTAAAACTTTGAAGCTATTCTGCGTGAATAAAAATCGTTCCCGAACCCGTCAGGCTCACAATAGAGATATAATAAACGTCTAACTAACTTCGTCGTCACGGTCTATACTGTGACTCACGGATCCTCGGTAAAACTCGCTCAGTAACTTACAGTACGGACCTCGAACTCGGTTAGCAAGAGGTATTGAGATAATACGCGTGCTCTTATTGGTTAGTACAGTTGCGAAACCTACGTTCTATTGAACCATTAACACACGGTTTCCGAACCTCAAAACATTAACGAGAAGATAACAAACGGTTTCCGCTTTCACTGGCTGACCTAATTATAACGTAACACGAATGTCTTTCCATGCAATATTTACATAGAAATTTGCAAGGAAATACGGGACCAAAATTGGTTAGTTTTTTCCCTTGGCAAAAAATCAGTTTATGCCGATTCCGTTAACGCTTGAAATTAGCAGGAAGTTTAAAGGATTTTCAGTGATAAAACACGGTCTTTCGAGGACTCCGTGGGCCTTCGCCGTAGACCTTCTGATCTGATCAGTGTAGCTGGCTACACTGATAGACTAGTTCGTAAAAAAGCCGTGAGAAGATTTCTTTCGATCCACCATTAAGAGATTACAGTTTTAAGTTTAATCAAGCCCAATGCATAACACGATGAATGAATGCCATCGCCATTAAGCTTTCAAGCAATAGTTTTCGCTTCATAAAATACAGAGAAACACGGACGTCACAGCCGTCAACATAACATAAGTAAAAAAAAAATACTGACTGAATAAATTTCAAAACAGTTGCTTCAACTAACCTTCATTTCAATCGCTAAACTTTTGAAGGATATCGATAAATCACTTCCCTAAGAATATCACTGAAGATTGTACTGCATGCAAACCTTCCATACTGTCTCTTACTTTCATTATAACTGCATCCGGCCACCACTTCCTACATTTCCCCGTCAAAGTATTTGGGAATTATTCAACACAACGGATTTCTGCCTTTCACCGAAGCATGGCCTTTTCCTTTCCGTTTCTTAGAACTTTAGTAGCGAAACAAGTTTTCGTCGCTTTGCTTCAGTTTGTGTATTTGAGTCCGGCGCTGAGTCTGTGGTTTCACTCTTTCAGCCGCTATGACTGGTTAGCCGCGTCATCTCATGAATTTTTGAGAATAAGCAACTTGATCGAGAAAGTAAAATAAATTTTCCTCTCTTTGACAAACGTTTTCCACATTTATTTATCTGAAGAGCAATAGACCGTTCTTCAAACGGTTTACCGGAGCAAAAGATCCACTTGAATTGTTGGGAGAACACTCGAAAAGCTTGTAAATCATGAGTTACAAATTTTTCCATGTTCTTCCAACATCTCGCCTGCGTTCATTGTGCCCGTAAAACCACGAAAAAGCGGTCTGTTGTTTAAGAAACCTTCTCTAAGAGCGCCTGTGTACAGTGTCGGCTCATTTCCGCATGAATAAAAAAAATTGCCTTTAGATATATCTAGATTTAGCAACCAATAAAAATGGGTAAAAAAAGAAGCAAGATCTTACATCTTAAGAACGTTCGCGCGAAAATTTTCCAGTCGATAGTATTTTTTTAAGTTTTTACTGCAGGCAGATAATGAGTTACTTGTGCCAGAAATGCAAAAAAAATCGGGGGTCACCGTCTTCGTTTCAGAGATAAAGCGTGTGGTAAACTATACTGATTCGAAAAATTGTCCCATATAATTCAGCACCGTCTGCAGGGGTTTATAGTTAAAAATATCGAAGGTGAGTCAACGGAGGCAAACTATCTTAGTCATATTTTGTAGGAGTGGGTCTGTTACGTAAATAATTCCAAATGTTACTAACGTTTTCACAAAATTTAACCCTTTAAGAGGCATTTGAAACCGCCGCGCAGATGCACGAAGAGCTAATAAGAACGAAATTCGACGGTGCATTTTGCCAAAAATACAAACTTCTAGTCGATAGATTTTCTTCATTTTTTCCCTAAACGTAGAAAATCAGTAGAGAAAATGATCCATCAAAAGAAAAATTGGGGTCACCGTACGTCCAAGATCGTTAAATCCAGGCAAAGCTCTAGCAATGGCCATCTGCCCCATCATTTGTTTATTTTATGACTTAGCGCGCGCGCTCATACATGACGTGGCATGTGAGTTTGCGTGCGCAGTAAGGATGCGCAGAAACAATTAGCGCGAACGTTCTTAAGGGAGATTAGCCGCAGTATTTTAAGTTAATTTGGCCATGCACAAATTTCCCTTTAAACTGAAGGAAGGCGAGCTGCACGATTTGTGAAAAACAGTTGGCAACGAACACCCGAACTGTCACAAATTTACTCAATGATCTGGACTGGCCCTCCCTTCAAAATAGAAGGAAATCTGCTCGCTCCACATTACTCTATAAATCTATCCATGGTGAATCAGCATTGGAAAATCCCATGCTATATCAAAAAACGAAATTGGCAGCTACTATCCTGTCACAGAGACAAGTTTTTGAACTTAAACCTAATACCTGAAGCCTACAGAAACTTATCTTATCGTAGAACCATCAAAGAATGGAACTCATTCTCTAGCAGTGTTTTAGATAAATGGAAAACTTCATTATCTAAGACAGCACCTCGTTTAGGATAACTGGATTTTAGTTAGGATATAGAGGATATTAGACGGTGGCGAGAAAATATGAATTTTATGTTCAAGTTGCAAGAACATAAATTCGTATCTTCGAGCTAACTTGTTATATAAAGATACTGATGACGGGCGTTTTTGCAGTTTTTCCGAAATTTCCGATGATTTCCCAAAATTGTTCCGAGGCCAGACGAAACGTTCCCGAACATTTTTGAGAAATTCCAAAAATTTCCGAAGATGTCTGAAGATTTCCGAAGATTGCCGAAGACTTTCGAGGTAGACCCGAAGATTTTCGATGATGTAGAAGGATAACGGAAAATATTAGTTTACTAAGGTAGGGAAACACCCAAAACGATAATAAAAAACCATAATGGATCAAGGACGGTAAGGGTGGAGAAGATTAACAAGGATTACAAACAACGAACTAGAAATTTTTAAATTCAATCTTTCAAGATGCAAAAGCCATGAGGTAGATTCTCTAAACTATAGATAGTCCAGTCCCTGAACCTCCTTTCTTCCCGCCCCAAGTAGGGGTTTAACCCGGGCGGGCGAAAGAAGAGTCAGTCCAGGATAACTTGCATGCGCATGTTCAGAAACACCGCCATTTTTCCCCAAATCGGGGGAAAAACCATATTTGGAAGAACTTTCCAGATTTCGCTGTGGCGCGATTCTCTGAATGATAGTATACAAACAACAATTCTGCATTCAGATTGATTAAAAACATGTCAATTAATCCCAAATGTGTGGAATTTCATGCACAGTGCCACGCTAAACCACATCGATTGTTTTTTAATCACAATATCAAGATAACTAGGAAATCTTTGTTAAGATTTGTTGACAACTGAAAAATTGAAAGTGCACGCGCTGCATTATGCAAATGAGCTCCTTGTACGCGTCAGACTTTCCTTTCAAAAACATTTGCAAAATCGCTCAACATACAGAAACAATACGAAAAAAATGGTTGGGAAAAGAGTAATGACGCCTACTCGTTGTCGATAAGAGTACAGACCACGATTAAACCATAGATTTTGAAGTTTTTAAGGCGAGTTTTTGACAATATCAACGTCAAAGAAAATGTTTTCTTTCAGAGCGCGAGCTGAAAAAAGCATTGCGCGACACATTGACGCGAGCAGCGTGGTTGAGACCTAGTAATTTTTTATTGGTTCGTTCTTAGCATGCGCATGCATGTTATCCTGGACTCTTCTTTCGCCCGCCCGGGTTCAGCCCCTATATGGGTCGAGAAGAAGGAGAGTTCAGGGACTGGACTAAACTATAGAATGCTGTTTGACTTGACCCACCTTAAACAATTCCATGGATAGATGTTTATCTTTAAGCGCCCTGCAAATCTGATCCTTAACCACTTGCATGACACGACTAAAGTCTCCTGAAGTGGCTCTCATTTCTCTCCACGTCTTGTACAAACGTTGAATACAGATGCAAAAGAATTCTTCAAATGCAAAGTCCATGGTGAAGAATATCGGGTAGAAATCTTTCCCGGAATCGGAAGCTAAAACATAACAAAGAGATCAATAAAGATCACTCGTCTAGAAATTATCTCTTTCCTACAAAGCGCCATTTTGAGATGAGACTAAGCTCAACTGAAATCTAGCAATCGGTTCTAAGTTGCAAGTGAATGCTACATGAAATATCTTAAATTTGAACTACGGGAAAAAAGGTAAAGCCATGAATATTCATTGCAGTCATATACACAATGGAATAAGGCCCTAAGTGACTTTTGGAAAATTTTGAGGCAGCTAAGAACGAAACTTACCAGCAATTTTCACAGTTTACTCTGGTTTTTCTTATTGTTTCAAAAGAACTAGTAGTTATTACTAAGTCCTTTTAGACAATAATGAAGACAAGAGTAAACTGTAACGAGTGCTTGTAGGTATTTCAATCCTGACTGCCTTGACATTTTCCAGAAGTCACTCAGGGCTTTGTTCCACTCACCCATTCTTATGAAACTAAAGTCTGAACAAATTCAGGGTTCAACAGGATTTGAATCCATGACCTCTGTGATACCGCTCCAGTGCTCTTACTAGCAACTGAGCTATCGAGCCAATTAGGAGCTGGTCATGTTGGAATTAAACTCGAGTGCTCGAACTACATGTATACCAGTTTGACAAAATTTTGCAGGTATCCACACCATCAGTAGCCTGACATATTCCACTTAATCCGCATTGCAATGTACTTTCACCCGTGTCATCGTTGGTGAGTTTTATTACTCAAATGGTTCTGTTTTCTTTTGTACAAATTAAACCACTCTTGTGAAGGTCATACGCTGGATCTACGGTGAATATTGACATTTCGAATTCATTTTCATCCCGGCACTAGGTTTCCTTTTGCGGACAAAAACAACTTCACCAACATGATGGAGTCTTTGACTTACGCGGTTCCCACTGATTTCCAGTACTTCACACAGCATTTTGGTAAGCGCAATACTGGTACGAGCAAACGGGCATTCATAGTCATCACCTCGACCAAGGTTTTCCAGAATGACCTTGACAGAAAAGGTAACAGTCAGATTTCTCTTGAATCACATAGAATGTATGACCATGTTTAACTGTGCTATTTAGCCCTGTTTAACTGTGAACGGGCGAGAGTACCGCACTTAGTTTAAACTTCCTTAACTTAAATGAAACATTTAGGAGGAATTTATTGGTGTTACACTCACCAACGGCTTATTACAAAAATTCAGCAGCGGATAATTCCATTGCTAAATGACAATGGTCGTTTCTGTAACACGAATTATGGTCCGTCCAACTAGTTTTAATTTTCATAACTTTTACCCTGAAAAATGTTTCTCCGTCAAGTTTTTGGGTCCCAACGTACTTTGACGTCCCCATAGCAACTTTGTTTTGACAGGTTGTTCTACCTAATTTGTAATTTCGGCTTTCGTGAGTTTTTTTTTGTCTAGGTTTTTTACAGTACACGCAGCTCATGGGCTTCAAAAATACAGTTTCACTCTAGAATACGAACTGTTTACGATAGTACAAAATTACGGTAAGGGCACTCGAACCACGAAACACTCGATTTATATACTTTTTGGGTGACTATAGAATGAGACCCTTTATTTAATGTATAAGATGAGTGTTTTAAACACTGTAAATATGATAAATACTCTTGTTTATATTAATAGTCTCCATTTTTAAGTCAATTGATGAGGTATGGGTGATTGTTATATAGGCTGGCGTTTGTCCCGCTACAGCGCGCCCATTCATTGGCTAGTTCATGGTCACATGACATCTAACAATGAAAACTGTTTTCCCGCCAAATGCCATGAGCGGGCAACCATTGCGAAAACTATGACGTCAAACGGGAAACAGTTCACTGTTACCCGCGAAATGTTGACCGCTGTTGCACGTGATCAGAGGTGGTCTAATGTCGCTGGAATCTCACGCGTTTCTCAAAATTTGCTTTTGTTTTGTTTGTTTTGCTATATAACAAATGACTGGCCCCTTGGGGAACAGTGAATTTTGTTTTCCCCTCGAATCTCAATGTCTCCCTCGACGTCGACTCGTCTCGGGAAACATTGAGATTCTCGGGAAACAAAATTCACTGTTCCCCCCGGGAACCAGTCATTAAGTGTTAAAT